>WAAB01010551.1:11794-34370 GCA_013389865.1 Piaya cayana | reverse complement strand
TCTTTAAGATCTCATTTATGTAAGGCAGTTGGCTTGCTTTGTTGTGTGCTGACATTGGAGGTTTTCTAGTGACCTGCGTATGCCTTGGGTTACCATAAGACTTGTCAAATCTCCAGAACTTGGGTGCCTCATCCAGGGGTATTGGAAACTTGGCTGTGAGCTAGTATTTATTATGTGCTGATTTGCTGAGTTAATTGTTTCAAGTTTGGGTTGTTTTGAAAGGATATATTAAAGATCAGTGTGAGTACTGTTGCAAAATGTAGGATCCATACTGTTCATATAAATATCTCAAAAGAAGATGATCTCATTCAGCTTTGTGGTCACCTGCATGCTGTGTGGGGGAGCAAAAAGTCAACTATCTTCCCCTGAAACTGAACTCTGAAAGTGTCTTATAGCATTTAAATTAATTTATGACATCTGGCCAAAGACTTCAACTTTTCTACTCTTTCACAGGTCTAGGGAGAGCTGTGAAGGTAAGTGGCTGTTTTGCAGGAATATATAGGGTTAACTTTAAACTACACTCTGTTAAGTATAGAAGACATGTAATGGATAAACTCTATGCTGCTGTAGTTTTGACTGTGAATGCTTCCAACTTGCAGATCACTAGTAATTATCAGCACTTTGGATGGACGAATTGCTGCGCTGGATCCAGAAAACAGCGGGAGGAAACAGTGGGATCTGGATGTAGGATCGGGTTCTCTTGTGTCATCTAGTCTTAGTAAACCAGAGGTGAGTCTTAATCTCTTCACTGAATAAATCTTTAAAACCAGCATTTTCTATAACAAAAATGAATGGGTCTTCTCCCATATTCAATAAATGTTAAATAATGCAGCAAATTTAGTATCGATAAAGTTTGATAGCTGTTCTCAAACTTTTTTTTGGAGCACTTACATCATATTGCCATTTCAAACTGGAGTGTGTCAGCATTCTAGTCTTGCAATTGATGTTTGTGATAACTATCAAACTAGATGATGTAACCGGGTTTGGTAATTGTATGCAGTTGCTGATTGAAAACAAGTTACTTGGAATTTGAAGCAAACTAAAGGATCATCTGCTTTGTGTTACTAGAGTGTGTTTTGGCAAGTACTGGCGTTTATTTTTCCCTGAAAGAAAAGCAAAAGTCCTTGCGACTTAATGAATGAACAAAGGATTTGGGTTTTTTTTAATGCTAGATAAGCAGGCTGTCTATGAAATAGAATGTATTAGCACTGAAACAGAGTGCTGAAGGTCACCCTGAAGTACCGAATGGTAAAGGGTTGCATCACTTCTTGCTGATAAACTTTAAAAAGGTAATCTAAGGACTTAAATTTCTTGTTTAGTGCTAGTTCCACCATTGGTTTGAATAAACGTGGGCTAGACATTCAAAGGTAGCTTTTTTGCCTTTTTTAAAATTTTCCTACACTGAAGAATTGAGATCCATGAGGCATTCTCTCCTAAAATTAGGAGGAGTAAATGTACCAGTGAAGAGGTAGTTTGTGGTGACAACAAAGTGCACTGTCCTTCACTGTCATGGGTGGTTGGATTTGATGGCTGGACCTAAATTGTACTTTCACGTGACAAGCATCAGAGGATGAAAGTTGAATTCAAGGGTATTCCAACTGCTTCTTGGTTATCACTCTTCTGTTGCTGTCTAGTTTACTTGACCTCTGTGTTAAAATATAGAAGTTTTATAATAAAAGATTTGTCTGTTGCTGTGGTAGTGTAATTGTGCAAGCGAGGGATAAGCATCTTGGATTGTAGAAATAATGTGAATGTTAACTCATGTTCCTTTGTTTCTGAGAGAGAATTTTATTTACAGATGCAACTTCTTAAGTTTTCAGGTATATTTTTCTGTTTAAGAAAAAAAACACTGTGGGAAAAAGAATGATCGAGTTATTTGGGTTGGAAGGGAATTAAACATCATCCAGTTCCAATCCCCTGCCATAAGCAGGGATACCTTCCATTAGGCCAGGCTGCTTGTTCACGGTCCCATCCAGCTTGGCCTTGAATGCTTCCAGGGAGGGGTCATCCACAACTTCCCTGAGCAACCTCTTCCAGTGCCTCACCACCCTCACCATGAAGAATTGCTTCCTAATGTCAGGTCTAAATCTTCCCCTTTCCAATTTAAAGCCATTTCCCCCTCATCCTATAACTATATGCCCTTGTAAGAAGTCCCTTCCAAGATTTCCTGTAGCCCTCTTCAGGTACTGGAAGGCCAGTATATAAGCACTCCCCAGAGCCTTCTCCAGGCTGAACAGCCCCAACTCTCCGCCTGTCCTCGTGGCAGAAGTGCTCCAACCCTCTGATCCTCTTTGTAGCCCTCCTCTAGACCTGTATTTCCTCAAAAAAAGATGACATTTCTTAGAAACGTGTTCGAGAACAGAATTGAAGACTATGAAAACCCTAGAGACAACTGTAAAGAGCTCTGTAAAGAGGAAGGTGCCAGTTATAAACTGTAGTTCTTTGCACGTTTTCAATACTAGATACTTAAAATATTGTTCTATTATCTGTCACTGTGAGTTGTTTCTGAATAGAATAACCATTATAAAACACATTGGAAATATGTGCAAATATAAACTTTGTTTTTCTGTACCAATTAAGAAATGAGCCCAGGTTTTTAAATATCTCAGGAATGCAAACGTTTTATACTGTAGAAGTGATTCTGTTGCTCAACTGATCTGTCCAGAATTGTCATCTTTTCCTGATGTGGTATGACTGTAAGATCTAAAGGTTGGTGCTCAGACAACAAAAACTGTAATTGTCCATGCAATATTTAATTCCCTTTTGTGGCTACAAGTTACTATGTTGTGGGAATCATAAAAATGCACTTTTGAAGAGTTTGATACACGTATAGGAAGTTTTCAGATGGGCTTTCAAATTGTTGTTTTGCTACAACTGTGGCCAAAGACACTGATGGATTTTGGCAGTTAAGATGCAGAGCCTACGAGAGCGCTAATTTTGGAAATAAAACTTCGTTCTGGCCTTTTAGAAGCCATTAAACATTATGAATGTGGGTCTTTTTAGACTTAGTGTCATGTAAACAAGTGCTGTTAAGATAAGACAGAATTTAACAAGAAACAAAAGTGATGAATGTTCCAAATAAGCTACACTTCAACATTTAAATGTTTAATCTTCTGTCAGTATTGGCTGAAAGGCTTCATGCATTGAATCTGGATGCTACTTAAGTTAGTAATTTGCCTCATTGAAGTTGTGGGGACAGTTATGTTTTTAATGGTTTTAATATTTTGACCCAAGTGTCTGTGTCTGCCTCGCTTTACAGTATTTCCTCTCTGATTTGGGCATGTGATGTTTAAAGTTTTACTCTCTCAGCCTAACTATTGAGGCTTTTTATTCCTCTTCCAACGTTTTTGAGGTAAAAAAGGTCTCTCCTTACAACCGCAATATTAATCTTCATCATAAACCAGTATTGTTATGTAAGCTGTTAACCTACATCATCTTGAAAGAAATGGCAGATGAGAAACTTTTTGTGCTACACTTGGAGTATGTTCTGCTGTGTCTTAATTGTTTTGATGAGTGTTTTTAACTGTCCTGGGTGAGAGTGCAATGAACTGTGGTTCCAGGTCCTGGTGTGAAAGCATCAATTTAGTTTTCTTTTAAGAAAAGACATTACATCTTCAAACTTTCAGTGTTTAACAGAACAGTAGTTACTTCCTTTGCCTGACTGTAAGATGTCAGCTCGGCTGTCTGGAGCTCATGTGTTAATTAGGGAAGTGAGGTAGTAAAATTTCAAATGTTCCAGCAGCTCTGTCAAACACTTCAGATCTTGAAACTACTGCTTAAGACACTGACAAGTGAGATGTTCATCATTTGTCATGTGAACAGATCAATTAGGAAGGAAAGGCTGCTGAACTACTAATCGTGTGTCTAGGTAATGTAAATGGTAAAATTCGTTCTTTTGCTCCAAGCTCCAGCATAAACAATTGTGGTCGGGGTGCCAGCGCTGAAAAGTTATGAGACTCTGTTTCAGTCTTGAGCATAAGAATTTAAAAACTTTCATTCTCTATCCATTGTGTTAAAATGAAAACCTTTCTGTATAAAAACTGTATGCTTTCCCCCCCAAGATTTCTTGTTACTTGTACATAAAGATTGCTTATTGAAGTTCAGAGTAAAGTCAGTGAATCTCAACTTTACTAAGAGCGAGTTTACTTTTAACAGAAACACTTTGGTTTACTCTTCAAAATTTAGCTTTGTAATGAATACATAGCCTGTGCTTGGACAGAAGTAAACACTTTTGGAAGAATCAGACTATTAAAATAATGAACGCCTAATAACAGGCTGTCAAGCAGTGGCAGTGGTTCATAGCACATCATTATGAGACTGTGATTACTAACGAGGGTGACACATCCTCTGACCTGCGTAGCTTCGTACTAAATTATTTAATGGGGTTTTGCCTCTTTCTTTTATGAGGATCTATTATGTGAGAGAGGTGAAAGCGTGAACTTGCCTGTATATGATAATGACTGTCCAGTAGTGGCTAGCATGACTGTTGGGACAGAGGGAGACTGGAGAAGAGATAGAGACAGAAAAAGGCTTGCTGTGAGATGGATACATGGTGGGGCTACTCCTGTGAAAAAACTAGTAGCTGATGTTTGATGAGAAAAGGGAAAATAGGTGGGATACTTGGTGGTGATGATGTGAGAGCAACAACTTGCAAGTACATTTGAGTCACGTAATTTTTCTTTGCGCTGTGTGGATTGCTGCAGGGAATTCAGCTCGATGGTGCAGTGCCAGTTGTAGTAGTTTCAGTGCTCTGGGCAGAGGCTGCACAGGGATGTACTGGGGAAAAGTAACTGCGTTGGCTCATGATTTGGCTATTAGACTAATCCCTAAGCAAGCATCTTATTTCCTTATTTGAGAGGCTGAGGAATGTGGAGCAAAATGAGTTGCAGGTCCCAAGGCTGACAGTTATAGTAGTCATAGTAAGCATACCACTGTGTCCTGACAAAAATGAAATGAATGGGTTATGTCTTGCCACAAAAATCAGTCAGCATCCTTCTCCCTCTAAAAACTCTCAGAATCTTTGAATTGTGTCCTATATATATTAAATTCTTGCAATTTTTTTTCCCCTTACGATAGCCACACAAAATGAGATTTTCTACAACTGGCACCTGTGTGATCTTTTTTGAATGTAAAACTGGTGTAGTTTTTGGAATAGCTCAGTATTTTTTTTTTCCCCTCCAGAGAAATGTCAACATGCAGAAAAGTTATAAACTCAGGTCAGCTGAAGGCTAACTGTATTGAAGGCAAAGTAAACCCATAGATACCTTTAGGAGATTGTTCTTTTTTTCCCTTTGGAGAGGGCAGACTGGTGCTTAGAGCAGTGAGTTGGGAAAGGATTTTGAAATCTTCAAAGCTCCACTGGTGACAGGATTTAATGTACAGTATGAATGTGTCTTTTTTTCTTTTTTTTCTCTTCCTTTTATCGTCATCGTAAACATTTCCAGATTTTTAGTGCTTTGATTCCCTGAAAGAAATACTCAGCTCCGCAGCAAAGTGTCCAAGCACCTGGGAATCACTTCAAGATGATTTAAGTACTCCTGTGCTTTCCTCTACATTGGATAAGGCGAACTCTGTACCCAGTCAAACCAGAGCAGAAGCTGTCCTGGGTTGCACTGGGAACACGAAGACATTCGCTGACTCTCATCTGTGGGCCTCTTGCACTTCAGTGCAGGAAGAATCGCAAAACCCACACTCGCGAATCAGGGCAAGGCAAGAGGACAAAACACCCTCTGAGGAGCTCGAATTGTCATTTCTAGTTTCTTTTGTGTGTCCTCCCAGAGGTTAGGGGAGGATTAAAAAAACAATCTCTGAAAGAGAAATCTTGTGACATCAGGTTTGGGAAGGACACACCCACCACTTGGGCATCCCTGCGGCAGCTTTCGTTAGCCGAAGTAAAAAAAGAGGCTTTTGTTTGGTCCATGGCTTTGTACATCAGTTATTTTTCAGTTAAGTCACTCCCTGTGAATATCATCCAAGGAAAAGCTGAGGCATGTTTGTTTTGAGCTTGGGTGGGGAGTGCTAAGGATTGTCAGACTGACTTGCCTGTGTACTTTCAGTTTAAAAGTTGAATACAGTGCTGAATTATGAAATTCTGTATAAATCTATCCTGACTCTGCTAATAGTCACTGAACAAAACAAAGAAAAGGAAATTTGTTTCAAACTACACAAACATTCTGAGGAAGTAACTTTCTCTCTGGATTCTGCTTACAAATGAGTGGGTCTACCTAGCTTACTAGTGTTCATCTTAACTTTTAATGTATTTGTGCATCTTAAATCACCAGGCACAGGATGCATTGCAACAGAATCATTTTTTCTTGCTTAGGACTTTGCTTCATGTGTGCTGTTTCTGGGAGCAGATGCTGTGCAGTCGGGTCAGGTTTCCATATACACAACATAGCAAGTTTGTTTGAGTGTGTGCAAAACTTTCTAAAGCAAAGTTTTACTCAAGGAAGTGAAGAATATAGTTCAGAAATTTCTGCTAACTGCTAAAAAATTACTTTCTGGCTGTAATATGTTGTGACCAGATGTAAAACTCAGATTAATGCTTACATGGGCAGAGTGTAAATCAGTGGACTTACATTTGAGGTGACAAATCTGGAGAAAACCTGTTTCCCTGCAGATAAGGTAGAATGATTTTAGTTGTCTGGAAGAGTATACTAGGAGAGTTCCTTGTATCCTGTAGCTGATCCATTTTTTTGTGGGCTAATGACATGGGGGTAGGACTACCAGATGCTCTGGTAGCTGATGCATCGTTCCTGTAGAGGAAGACTGGGGTATCATTCAGTTCTCTGTCGTATAGGTTTTCTATAATAGAAATGGAATTAAACTGTGCTAAATGAAATACAAGATATGGGGATTGATAACAGTTCTGTTGAAGGCTGGAGGCGATCAGTTTTAAATGGAGAATACTGTGTACCACCAGATCCAGTGATGGGTTATCTACTGCCATCTCAATTCCTCTCTCTGCAGGGGAAGGAAATGTGATCCTGTGCTGCCTTGGCGGGGGGAGAGATTGGTGTTGTAAATGGTCCTGGAAAAGCTCATAATGAATAAGTGAGTGTCCAGAATTGCACTTCAAAGGAAGATAAATTCTAATTGCAGTCAAGGCAGAGAAGTCTTATTAGGGCTATCAAGGGGAGTGGAGCCTGTGTTTTGCAAGAGGACAATAAATGTGACTGCTGTTTAACTACATGGATGTATTATGATTCCTGATGGCACAAGTGGTTCTTTTCATTTCTGTCGCTGGAAATGTGCACAGCGTGCATGGCACAAAGAGGCAGCGCGCTTGGGAAACTTGTTGGAGAATTGTGGGTGTGGATCTTTGTTGCTTGCTTGGTGAAGGAAGAAACTATAATTCTCTTGAAAATAAACTTGCAATTATGTTTAGTGCACAAAAAATAGCAGGCAAAAGACTAATTGTTTTCAAGTATCTGCATAGGTAGAAGTTTCGCTTTTCAAGTAAATGTAACCAAACTTTTTACTGTGAAGTGGTAAACCTGCAGAGAAGGAATTGCTGATGGACACTTGGGCTGAGTTAGTGGTTAGTATGATGCAGCATCATGATTTTTTTGGGGGGTGACAAGTGGGGCTATTGCTTAGATAAGTGATCTTATGTATTTATTGAAACTGCACTGCTTCAGACACATTTGTCTTAGCAAAGTCTTTGTAATTGAAAAAAACCCAAAAGACTTCCTCTAACTGCAGCTTGGTGGCTTTCTTGCTGACACTTGATGTAGTTAGCACCGATAAAGCTCTCATGAAGTGCTGACATGTGTCCTCTAACTCGTCCTGTAAGGATGTTTGGAGGGATGTGAGCTTCCGTTGAGAGACACGTGGGAAGCTACTGAACGAGGTCTTGTGGCTTGTATAATGTCAGAGCTCTTAACCCCAATCCTCACAAGTCATTCTCTGCCTTGAACAAAACCAGGAAGGTTTCTCAGAGTCACTCCGGGCTAATGTTTGTCATTGACTTTAATCATGCTCACAGAAATGGTCAAAAGGCATCGCTAGGAATCTCAGAGAAGACATCTACCATTAGCTCGCTGTCTCTAGGCTCTTTGTTGTTTAGTTGTCTTTATAGTAGCTTATAATTTATTTACATATGGTATGTTGCATGTTTTGTATTGGCTGTGTTTACAGATATTAAAATGGATCTGCTTTAGTAATGCCTAGACAAATACCTAGTTCAGCACAGGGTAATGTAGATACTTGGAGGTTAGCTGCCCGAAACACAACAAAGTGATTTATCCTACTCTAAAGCCTTTTGGAACTTTCAACCTATGTCTTTACCTGTAAAAGAAAGTGCCTGTTTCAAGCAATTTAGACAGTTTAGCAGTTCATTCCTCTAGGAGCACAGCTGCTGACATCTCATTTCTGAATTTCTTCTGGACTTTGACTTCCATACACAGGTATCTATTAGTCTTTCTGTCAGAGTCACTGCATGTTTCATGCTCTCTACGTTTTTTTTCATCCTTGAAAGAGGAGACTGTGCATTTACCATGTTCTGTTCTTCTCCTGTCCTGGCTTTGCTTTCCTATGGGAGTTGCTCTGTGGCTTAATTTTTCAAGACACATGGGCTCTGTTTCTTTATCTAAAAAAAAGCACCCTGTCCAGGCAGGGCCAGGGGAAGAAGCATACAAGGTCTAGCAGAGACCAGCTTTAATCCTGGACCCCCAAAGTGACACGTGCTTCTGCTATTGCCTGTTCTCCCTTTCTCTGAAGAGACGCATCTTGCTCAGCTCCTAGGTGGTGCTATAGGAGCGCAGGGGGTCTGCAAGAAAGCTTTTGATGGGGAGTGGTGGTAGTGGTGGAATTAAAAGGTCATGTTAAAATACCCCAATATTGGGGTACAGATTTTGTCATGGTTGCTAAATAGACGATACATATAAGCTTATTATGTGGAGGCAAGGTTTGGTTAATTTACTTTTCTTCACTAGTCTTCTCCTGTGTGTCCTATTAGTTTTAAGGAGCTCTGTGACGGGCTCAACAGCAGCAGCTCTGGTTGGTCTCAGAAAGGACTGCTTTTAAGTTCCAGAAGACTGTTGCAGTCTTGTTTTATTAATAAAACTTGCCATGTTAAAGAGGGGGATGGAAGTGTGTCAAAATAAAGTCTTTCTTAAAGCATCATGCCTGTTTTTTTATTATTATTATTAAGGAGAACAGTTTTTAAAAGTCTGTTACCATGGTAGCAGAGCAGGCTGGCATCTCTGTAGTCAAAACTCCAAGTCTTGTTTGACTATGATTAAAGTAACGGTGGTATTTTAGTTTGCTTGTCCTCAGAAGAAGAGTCTATTTGATTGCACAGTAAACAGTACTTGAAGACCTGATCATGTGGAGCTGGAACAGTCTGGTTAACACACTGCGGTTCCTCCCGTTTCCTCCATGGCTGCTCAAGGGAGGGCAGAGGACAGAGTAGGGCTAATTCTTTCAGCAGCCAATTCAAAACCAGCAGGAGACTGTGCCCCTGATGCTGGAAAGGAGAGTATAATTCTCAAGCTACTGTACTGCTATCTGTTGCATTTTGTGCTATTTGTTTTGTCAGAAACTTCATGGCTTACACCCAATCAGATCTTAAGTTCTGAAGCGTAGAATCACAACAGAGATACCAGCAACTTTATAAATAGTTGGAAGGATGTTGCAGGTGTTGCTTTGAGGAAAGAGAAAAGTGAGTTTGAGTTCTCTAGTACGCATCCAGGCATGGGATTACAACATCACTTCTTGTGCTCATCATACACAAAATACAGGACCGTGAAAGTTATGTTTATGACTTGGCTCAGTCTTCCCTAATAAAGGGAAAATGAAACGGAAGCTACCAGTTCATGGAGTCTGGGGTCTAGTGGAAGAAGAAAAGCCATGATAGATATGAACTTCTCATAATGAATCTTAATATGGGCAGGAGTAGGGGACCATGTTTTGTTGCTGGACAAATACTGTGAACTCCTGTTCTTGAGTGAGCCTTACTGCCTGATGGTAAAAATCACCCAGAGGTTTGAAAAACACTCAGTATGGCCGTGCAGAGCTGGTGTGCCCTTTCAGTGTGTTGCACCCCAGATGAGATGAAACCTATTTCCATAGCTTCTTTGATGTGCCGCTATGGCTCAGGCTGGCACTTAACTCTTCTGAGGAGGGAGGCCAGATACATAATCCTGCCTTCATAAACTCTACCATAAAATACTGATTTGTTAGATGTCTTGGGGCAGCTTTTCTCCTGGTCCTGGTCTTGAAAACAGTCTGGCCGCATATGCTGGTTAACAGAAACAGGACATGATCAGGAACAGGTATTCACTTTGAAATCAAGTCTAGTGCTTAGATCAAAAGTAAAGACATTCACAAGATGGAAAATTTTTTTTCTAGACAAAACAGACACCTGTCTGTGGGTATTTCCTGCTTCAGCTTCCTCATTGCCCTTGAAGAGATCTCAGAAGGTCATTTTGCTGATGTAAATCATGGACTCCCTTTTGCAGTCAATTTTCTTCTTCCTTGTCTGGTTAAACAGCACTGTGTGCTCTGAAGAATACTCTTTTTTTTTCCCAGTGTGTTAGGCAGTGGAAGAGCTTAACTCGACAGCCTTTGTTTAGTGAAAGATTGTGCTATTCCCTGGGTCTTTGTTCTCTTCTTGAAGAAGCAGTGAAGTTGTCTAACTGGCCCTACCTTCATCCCAGTGTGCACCTGTTGGTTAGGGTTTGCCTGTTAGTAGTAGTACTCTCTATTCCTTGTAGTACCCTGTGCATCAGGATGTCTGTGGGTAGCTGAAGGGAAAACAGGTGAATCAACGTCCTGAAATCCAAGGTGAAGAGGAGAGAGAAACCTCTCCCATTGGAAGTAAGTCATAAACCAGTGCATCTGTGCAGATACCTCCCTGCACGCATACTAAAAAAGAGCAGACAATAAATCTGTTCCAGGCCAACCAGAACTAGGAACGTCTCAAAACCTTGACCTGCGTGCACACATGTGTATTTCACCTGAAATATCTGTGAACTTTCATAGTAGGGATACCTGTTTTTCTAAAAGATGTGGAACACGCAGTGATTGCTTTCTCTTTCCCAGATCTGTTTGTGCAGACTCTTGTTTCTACCCTTTAGAGTGAAGCTACCATATGTGGCTTTTAATATATTGGCTAGATTAATTTCAAAGGGCCTTAAAAGGCAGTTCTTGCTGAGAAGTAGATCTCTTAAGAGCATGCCTGATGTTGGCTTTGATCCTGTTTGCTACAGTGATCCTGTTGTAGAAATAACGATAGTGGAAAAAACTTCGTAATGTTATCATCAAAGATCACATAGGATAGTCTTAGTTAATTAGTAACTGGAACAAAGCTTTCACAGTTATATCATGAGAGAAAAGTTTGAAAACCACAAGCTGAAGTGTTAGAAAATCATAAAGAATATAACACTTGTTAGTCTAGTGAAAAACTTTTAGCTGTGCTTAGCAATTTCTTTGGATTTATTGGGAAGTTCAGCCCATGTGAAAATGATGATATGGACTGTTTTGGCACCAGACTGGCCTCGGATATGCCTGCATGTGAGCAGGCTTGATTTTTGTTTTATATATTAAAGTGTAGGGCATGGAAACTGAATATCACACTTTAAACAGCTCATGGAAGCTTTAGCTTGTTTTGATCTCTGTTTACGTGATTTTTTTCCCCCCTCCTTCTCTTTATCTTTTTTTTTCCCTACACTGCTATAAATCAGCAGCTTTGTTCTCGCACCAACCAACCTGCCGTGTAACCTAGCGTGCGGTGCCCTCCTTTCCAGCAAAAAGTCTAGACAGCAAATTCCCTGGTAGCATATGCCATTTCGGATCGTTATGCCTTTTTGCTTTTTTGTGAAGGCTTTTTAGAAACTGCATTACCTCACCCGTCGGCCTGGAGATTGAGCAGCCAGCGTCGCTGATAGGGCTGCGGCACCCTGTGCCGAACCAATGGAGAACTTCAGCTTCAAACTCTTAATGAGCAAAAGAGCAGCGTCTCATTTAGGGCTCGAGAGTTAATGTGGGGGGTTTTTTTAAGTGTTACTTCTGAAAGACAAGCCACTTAACAATTATGTGCCATATTGCTGACCAGTGAAGCTGAACAAATAGCTATTTACATTGACAGATCAGAGGAATGTGTAAGTGCATCCTGGTAACCTACATTTTCTGTGCCAAGAGATTTGCAGCTGACTGCCTGGGTGACTCACTCCTTGGATTAGGAGATGAGGTAATGCTTTTGAGATACAGGGTGATGTCATTCCTTTACCTGAGCTGCATGCCGATACGAGTTGCTAGTACTTTCAAGGAAAGTCCCTTTGCTGCCTCTGATATGCTAGAGAATGAGCTGCATAACCTGGAGATGAATTGTTATTTCTGTCTTTCTAAGGACAATGGTTATACTGCTCTTTGAAATAATGTCAGCACAAGTGTCCACAAATGCCATTTGATCCATATTTCTGTGTGCACCTGCAAGTGTGCACATTTGCATACCTTCCCTGTCCTTCAAATAAAGCTATTGTAGCAAAAGTGGACCTTTGTAGTAATTGCAGTCCCTTGACAGCACTGTGTCATGTAATCCCATTTATAGATAGTTTCATCTTAAAAGAAAGTGATTTTTTTTCCTTTTATTTTTGCCTCTGTTCTGTTTCTGTTGAGAAATGCCACCTTTGTGAGGGTTAGCAACCAAAATATCTAGCTTGCACGTATGGTCAGTTTAACTCCATCTGCCACCTTAAACTCTGGCTTTGTCCTTCAGAGCAGTAGCTCTTTTGCCTCTGCTCCCTTCCCTGCTGTGTTTGTCAACAGCAGTTGTGTCTTTTCTCAACCTGTCTTTCCCAATGTTGTGCAGGATGTGCTGCTCCCATAGGTGCCCTCAAGCATGGGAGCACAGGCAGGTGGTCAGCATAGCTGACCAAAATGATCTCATCTGCCCTCCACACCTTATTGGGACTGAAGTTTTAACAAATGAACAGGCAGTGCTCTGTTGCTGGGGAATTCTTGAAGGCATACAAGCAGTGACCTGATTTGACCTATATCTTGAGATTGTACAAGTGTGTGTTGCCGAGTGAGATTCACATGTGTTGGGAATTTGAGTGTGTGGTTCCCAGAGACGGCCAGCTTTTTGCCTGTTATTAGCTAGTGGAAAAATTCCTATTCAGGCCCTGGAGCAAAAGCTTCAGGACAAAGAAAATGCTTATGATGATGTGTGTCACGCTGTCCCCTGACCTTGCAGTTACCAACCCAGAATCCCCTTCACTGCTCTCTCTTCCCAAACTGATGGGATGGTCTGCAGCCCTTGGAGCATGACACATTACAAAGCCATTGCAGTTGTGGCTTCCAGCAAGCCTATCTGAAAGTCTGAACTTGCAGGTGGCTGCCTAGCTACTACTGGCACATGTCTAGTTTGATCGTGCTATACGAATTTAGCCAATTGGTGGCCAGCAGAACACCCTCAGGATCTGACTCAGTGGCTGGGTTTTCTGGGCTTGGGGTGCATGTGCTGAATCAGTGGGACAGGAGCTGATTTGACTTTCATGTATTTCCAAAGCTACTTATAAAAACACCCAAGTGCCAAGTACCAGCTGCATAGGCTAAAAGTTGTCGTCAAAATTACTATGCATTTTTGAAAGAATATATTAGAAAAACTTTTTATGAGCTTACTTTTCTGTGTTGAATGTTCTAAAAAAGATATTCCAACATGGTTACAGCTGTAACTTTGACTCTGGCATCTTTAGATTTTGAAAAGTTATTTTCTAAAATCCGCATGCCTTTGTTTCTTGAAATCACAAGGTTGCTCTTGAATAGGAATGTTTATGTGAACCTTATTTGTTTGCTTTATTTTTCTACTGATGAGGTGATTTCTACAAATTACTTCTCCCTGCACAAGTTTTTGCTTTTTTTTGTTGGTTTCAGTAAGTGTATGATTGTTCATAACAAAACATTTCTTGTACATCACAGGTGCAAGCCTCTTCCAGGATGTTTGGCCTTTTTTGCTGTAAGGGTGATATCTGGGAGGGAATGAACATATCTCATTTTGCTTTTTGAAACTTTGCAGTTAGTTTTAGGGGCTTATTTTTATCATATCTTCAATTACACATTGTGTTCCTGAGAGGAGTTTTTAGTTTGTCAGTCATCATGTTATATCCTTTAGGGAATCTTAAATACAGTCGCCAGCATTGTCGGGTAACTCTTCTAAATTTTTTCTTTGAGTGAAGTGTGTCAAACACTGTAAGAAGAGGTATTAGTCATGACGTGCACCGATTTACAAGATCTGTCTCTCCCTCCCTGTTTAGCTGAATCCTAACTTTGCCTAATGCTGTTTGCTCGTCTGTGACCCAGTTAGAGGAATGAAATGTCTCATATTAGAGACAATTTTAATCATGCAGAAGATGTGGTTTCCGATCATCACAGTGGTTCCAGAAATAATAAACTGAAGCCTTCTGGATCTTTTGTACGGCTTCAGAATACGCATCTGTGCCTTGGAGTCTAAGCAGGAGTATTTTCTTTGGAGTAACTAATATACGTATACCAGAAGTAGTTTTAAATCCTGATGTGCGAAGTACCTGAATTTAATGTAATTATGTTGTAGGATACTGCCCAAATAGAGAGAGGTTCTGAAAAAGCAATAAAACTTCCATGTTAATCCATGTGTTCAAAAGCTAAGATTACGTGGATTAGTTTCTCACTGTGGTTGATGGGCACAGCCACTGTGGCTCCACAGTATTAGTTATGGTCTATCATGCTGATAATGAGTTCCTTAATAAGTCCCTTAGTACTCATTGACAATGACTCATACTTCCGAACTAGGGTCTCCTTGAAAATCTCAGTTTAATGGATGAAACACTGTATCCTAGTGAAGAAATTTTTTTTTAACTGTCTCTTCCAGACAGTTAAAAAGTGAACTTCGATCTCAGTAATGATGTTTTCTCCTTTTTACAGGAGGATAGAGGTTCTTGAGCAGTAGTTATTTGTAAAGGAGTTCACATACAGCCTCAGCTTTTCTTTTGAAACCAAATTCAGTTGGTTCTGATCTAGAGAGAATGATTGATTCTGTGTTCCTCTGTATACTAATTCTGGGGAAAAAACCAACAATGAAGTAGCACTTTACCTACAATGCCACTGTGTTGAAACTCACAAATCATCTGTAAATCCTGCACTTTACACAGGGACTGTCTCTTCAGCAATGGTTTCCTCATATTGTGTTCTATACAGTTTGCATGAATACTATTCTGTCAACTGATTGAGCTCTAAAATATTTTTGCCTAAAATGAAAGAAATGTCACACACTGAACTGTTGTAACTAAGGGCAATGAAATATGGATTTGATTTGAATGCCCAAAAGTCTTCTGTCTTCACTATAACTTTGAAAAATAAGACTCTGGGATTTAGAGCCTGTACAGCACTTCTGTTTTCAGTTGTGAACTATGTTTTGATAAAATTGTGGTTAAATGGTAGCTAACCTTGATTCAATTATTTTAGGTATTTGGAAATAAGATGATAATCCCTTCCCTCGATGGGGACCTTTTCCAGTGGGATCGGGATCGAGAGAGCATGGAAGCAGTTCCTTTCACAGTTGAATCTCTTCTTGAGTCATCCTACAAATTTGGTGAGGACGTTGTCTTAGTTGGGGGAAAGTCTTTGACAACCTATGGACTGAGCTCATACTCAGGGAAGGTAAGAACCTGAAAAGTTGCCTTTTGTAGATGTTTTGAGCACTGTCCTGCAAATAGGTTGCTCTTGAGATTTAAACTGCGGTACAGTTCAATATATAACTGCACGGTGCAAAAAAGCAGGATCTGAGCTTTTTGGGTAACACCTGGCAGTGTGCTGGAGTAAGGCTGACAGTGCAATTCGATGGTATGGCTGAGCCCCTCACTGCAATCTCTTCCTGCCTCTGAGCTCCTCCTATATCCCCTCTGCCTGTTCTAACGCTTGTCTTGCCCTTTGCTAAGCTGATTCAACTTACTAACCCAACTGAAAACTGTTCAGTTTTTATTGGATTAGTTTTGTGCTGAGTTATAGCTGTAACCAGCTCAGCAAGGTGTTGGGGAGTGCCACAGTTGTAGAATTCACACGCTCCTCCCCATCCTTAATGTCAGATGTCATTAAAATTTGTTGGTAGGTACTCTGTATACTGAATAAGACATTTGCTAAAGCAAATCTTCAGTGCATTATAAAACGAGTTAAAAAAATAGATTCAGTTTAAAAATGTTAGGCTTCCAGTATTTGTTTTCCACAATATCGGGGTTTTTTTTTCATTTTGACCACACATTTTAATGTGAAACACTGCTATGGCGTGATGTAGAGTGATCAGTAGAGATAAAAAGCAGACTCAAAAGAAGAGTTTATGAAATCAGTTTGATTTCCTCACTGATAACAGAGGGCACTGTGCGCCAACAGACTGCTCCTCCACCATTGCTCAGGAAGTGGAAATTTCAGTTTCTGCTTTGATTCCTGGCTTATGCTCGCAGCAGCAAAAGTGCCTCACACAGGAAATAGTGCCTGACTCTTCCTTGTTCTGAATCTGGGCAGTCTTCTGTCTTTGGCAGTTTGATGTTGATTCATGCTTCCCAAAATAGTGTTCAGTTCCCTTTTTTAAAACACAGTTGCCTATCATATAATCAGAATTGTGTTTGAAATTAAGATTGTTGCAAAGTCTGTGTAACTGAGTCAAATAAGGTGTTCTTTCCCCTTTAATAGCTGACAAGGCAAAGGAGGAAGGCTCTACACTATTTTATAGAAATCAGTAGTACTTTGTTTGAAGCTAGTAGAGTTATGCTGAGGCAAATGGAGTACAAAAGCAGAATTACTCTGCAGTTCCTGCAGGAATGGTCTTTTGATGTCCGTAGAACTGGTGGGAAAAGTGAGAGCTAAAGTTTCTATGTTAGAAGTAGAAATACATGCAAAATATAGTCAAAAGGTAATCAAAATTGCCCAAACTAGACTTTCTAGAATCTTTTGAAAATTCTAGTTTTGAAAAGCCCTTGTCTCTTAAACCGTGCTGTTCAGTATCCCTCAATTGAGCATTTAAAATTACGAAGCTTCAGATTGCCTGTGAGCTGAAAATGTGTTATAAGTATTGTTAGCTTTGCATTTTGCTATTAGTTAATTTGTTTATCTTGAAGTTCTTCAGAACTTTGAAGCATCTACGAGTCTCTTGCTTTGTCCCTTAGGTGAGGTACATCTGCTCAGCCATGGGCTGTCGCCGGTGGGATGACGATGAATCAGAACAGGAAGAGACGCTCCTACTACACCGAACCCAGAAGACAGTTCGTGCTGTAGGACCACGCAGTGGCAATGAAAAGTAAGTGTCAGAGTTGTTCAGCAAAAATCCAATGGAGGAGTTTTCAGTCTGTAATGTATTAAGGATTTTACTTTCTTTTTACTCGCATTAGAGTTGAAATTGCACAAGGGAGTTTAAATTGTTAACTGAAGGAATGCACCAGACTGTTGGCTAGGATCTAACCCTTTTGCTGTTCAGTACTTTTGAAAAAATGTCTTGAACTTCAGGTTTATAGGCAATTAGACAGGAAAAGATACGTGCACGTTTTTATTCCCTCTAAATCAAATGAAAATTGCTTTCCTTTTCCTTGCATACCTCAAAAGACTTTGTCACTGCATTGATTCACCAGGCAAATGCCACTTATATTTGTTCCAGCTATTGACTTTTGTACAAAAGACGACGGTTTAAAAGTTGTCTTATGACCTACTGATTCACTTTTAAGTTCTTTACCTACTTGCTGTAACTGTCACAGGTTTATAAGGCTGGTTGGTGCACATAGACAGTAACTGCTCCACAATTTAGTGGAGAACTAGTCATTCCTTGTTTCCCTACTCCCTCTTCTGGTCACAGCAGATTGTGCATTTGTACCATATCGCAGAGAACCTGATTAGAACTCCAACAGATCAGCAGAGCAGTTGTCTGAAAAGGGAAATCTTGGGATCTGTGGTTCTTGCAGACTGGTATTGGCAGGGAGAGATATATCATAAAACCGTGCCTTTTCCTTCGTAAATCTCCTTCAGAGACAGAGTATGACATATATACACTGAAATCCTCCTGTCTTTGTAGTCAGAAACAGGTGCTTTCATGGCGACAATATGTCTGCTATGGAGTTTACAAGATAGATCTCAGGGTTTAATTCTGAGAAAGAAAAGCTTTTAATAAATCAACTGAAAATGTAAAATACACCAAACATATCATATGGGTGTAAATTCTTTAAGGAACCAGTTTGGGCTCCTGGTGATTGCCAGACTGGTCCTAAGAAACTCTAGGTACCCTAACATACTGTTCAAGAAATATATTCCCCCTTCTTGCTGTTCAAGACACAGAGTTGCTGTCCTCTCTCATCTGTATCTTCTGTACAGCATTGGCCTATATGGGAAAAAAAAGAATTATTCTTTCTCTTTCTGAAAATAATTTTCAGTTTCTGGAAGAATTTGTACACAAAAAGTAAAGAGCTTTTGGGTATGCAAGACAACTATGTTCCTTATACAGTTTTATTTTTTTAGGTGTTAGCCTTAAGGGATGTGAGCAACCCATCTTGTTGGACAATATTTCTCTCTCCTGGTATATTTGTGTTATTCTGACAATCTGAGAATTTACTGTGAAAATATGGGCCAAGTATAGGTCATTCAGTTTAAGAATCTTCTGGATGGAAGATTTGGGACTTCCTTGAAATTTATAAGTTGTTTGTACAAAGGTTTTCCTTTCTTTAAGGTGGAATTTCAGTGTTGGTCACTTTGAGCTGCGCTATGTCCCAGATATTGAAACCAGAGCGGGATACATTGAGAGTGATTTTAAATCAAATACGAACAGAGAAGAAACAAAAATAATTTCAGATGTGGATGAGCAGGAAGCTATAATGAAAGATACAGTGATAAAGGTCTCAGTAGCTGACTGGAAAGTGATGGCTTTTAACAAACGAGGAGGACATCTGGAATGGGAATACCAGGTAGGGGAAACAACAGACTATTAAATATTAACAAAAGTAGTTTTGCAGCATCACAAGATGATGCTTTTCACCTTGGGTTTCAGGTGCTTTTCAGAAGCAGGCATTTGCTTGTTATTTGCATTAACTAAAGGTCTGACTGAGCTTCATCTGTTACAAAAACTAAACCAAGGAATTTAAGTACATCTAAATTATTCTGATATAATATCTAGTTAATACAACATTAATGTTCCAACTGTTTCTCTTCAGTTTTGCACTCCAATTGCTTCTGCATGGCTTGTTAAGGATGGCAAAGTAATTCCAATCAGTCTGTTTGATGACACAAGCTACACTGCGAACAATGAAGTACTGGAAGATGAAGAAGATCTTGTGGAAGCTGCAAGAGGGGCCACAGAATCGAGTGTTTATTTGGGTGAGATACTGACTGCAGCATTTTCTTCAGCAAACGTTACTCTGTTGTCTGAGGATGTAGTAAAGCAGATCTTTCTATGCTGGTAGATTACAGTTACGAGGAACTATAACATGTCCAGTCTGATATTCTACATAATGAAGACTGTTGGATTTAACCCACGTAGCTTTATAAATTGCAAAACCTGAAGTTTCACTAACATACATGTATCACAGAAAGGTGCCTTAACTTGATTTAGACTTTCAGGACGTCGTGGTGTGTTCTGTTCTCTTCATAACGTGCTCTGGTCATCTTTGCTTTTGTCATTGAAAGTCAGAATTCTTTGTATCCATCTTAGGAATTCTGACAATCACAGGAGGTACAGTATACATTTGACTATGGAAAAAGTAATATCTATGTTTAGCATAGTTCGATATTTTTGTGTGTGGGGTTTTTTGTTATTTTCTGTTTTCAAAACCAAAACACTTCAAACCCATAAATCTTTTCCATGTTGATTTTAAAATGTTCGCTGCTTTGTAGTTTCAATACTTTTGACGTTATTGAAAGGCCTTGAAGCTTTTAGAGATAGGTTTATAGCTAACAAGGCAACCTTATTTCTCAGTGAGCAATAAGCAACAGTTCCCCTCGGTCTGCTAATTGTCATGTTTGTTTTTTCCTCTACACCGATTACAGTAACTTTCCATAAAGAAATGTCAGTTAAAATTTTATGGGACTAAGTTTTCACCCAGCCGTTAGAATTAATTTCATGCAGCTTGTGTCAACAGAGTGGTGCTGTGTCCTTCTCAGCTGCCTGTGTCTCAGGGAAGCAAACCCACTTTCTTTTTCTAAGACTTTGTTTGCCTTAGCCTTTTTCTGTAAGTCTTTACACCTTGTAGCTTTCCTGTTAGTGGTTACACAGATAAAGAATAACACTAAGAAGTCAGATCGTTCAAGCCTTCATGGTAATGGCTGCTAAAGAGTAACAATTGCTGCCCAAACTGCGTTATAGCTCTTAGAAAGAAATTGCTGGCGTTTTTTTGTAGCACCAGCTCTCCAGCTGTGAGATTGAGATGCCTTGATTGCTCGCTTTTCTAGAACAGAGGGAACATGCTACTTGAATTCATAGTATTCTGGAGCATTCAGAGTATCTCAGAATATAAAGAAATATTTTCAAAAATGTTTTTAACCCTCTGTTTTAACTGGGCAATTCTATTTTGGGGATGAAAAGAACTAAATCTTAATACTAGTATGCTCTCTGGTTTACTACTCAGGTATGTACAGGGGCCAGCTGTATCTGCAGTCATCAGTCAGGATTTCTGAGAAATTCCCAACAAATCCAAAGGCTCTGGAATCCAGGAACGATAATGCAATTATTCCTCTTCCCAAAATCAAATGGAAACCTTTAATCCGTAAGTAGCCATTCAGTTTCATTTACTATCTTAGCTCTGAAAAGACAGGACATCTTTCTGGTTTCCCATGTATTTCAAACCACTTCCAGCTGTAAACCAATTCAGGATCTGTCTCTGTGCTTTATTAATTAGGTTTTTTCCCCCTAATTATAAGTTTAATGTCTGCTTTCTTTTACTATGGATTTGGTCTTTTTTTTAATAATGAAATCAATTTTTTCAACAAGAAGAGGAAGAACGTTTTTTTCAATGATATGAATGTGGCTGAATTGACTTGTCCAAAACTAGTGTTAAGTAACTGTCACTTTAAAATACCCTTCTTAGTGCTTCCTTGCATTAATTTTTGTGGTCATGATCTAGTCCAAGAGACATTTTCTAAAGTTATGTAACTGGACTTCTCATTAAATTAATACAGGAACAGAATTTTTATAACGACTCAGCTCAGAAAGTTGTCTTTTTTGTGCTTAGATTCTCCTTCCAGGACTCCAGTGTTGGTGGGTTCTGATGAGTTTGATAAGTGTCTCAGCAATGACAAGTATTCTCATGAAGAGTACAGTAACGGAGCACTTTCAGTCCTGCAGTATCCGTATGGTAAGTAGAAGTTGCAAATTTTGAAGTGTTTCAAATTGCTGCGTTTACCCATTGATTATCTGTGAAATTTAATAAATGACCATATGTTTGATCTTTAAATATGTGTATTTTTAAAATATTTAATGAACTAAGAAGTTATTACCCATATCTGTATTTCCAAATTGTGTACAACTAGTGTTGTACAACTAGTGCCACGTGAAGCACTTTAGCGAGCCAAAACTTGCTACTGCAGAGGCCTTGTATGTGCTGCCTTTGTCACTGAGAGCTGGTGTGAGTGGAAAAACCTTGTGAACTATTTTTTTTCAGGATTTGCTAACAGTAGTAAGAGTACTCAGCCTGACAGTACAAAGTTTTCCATATGGAAGATATTCTAGTTTAAAACTGTTAGTGATAGGGCCTTCTGAAGTGGTAAATTTTGGGAGACCTAGTTGCTCTCGAGTCTGTAACCTTGATTAACTGGATTGTCTTATGCACCATTCAGAATCATGGGGTGTGCAAACAAAAGTTGGAGAAACCTAATGATATGAAGAAAAATAGTTTTGTAGTTACCTACAAGTAAATCTATCCCCTGTTTGTGCTTTTTATACGTAGATAATGGTTATTACTTACCCTACTACAAGAGAGACAGAAACAAGCGTAGCACCCAGATCACTGTTAGATTTTTTGATGACACGAATTACAAGAACATTCGCAAAAAAGATCCTGTCCTTCTGCTTCACTGGTGGAAAGAAATTGTTGGCACCATTATATTTTGCATTGTGGCCACAACTTTTATCGTACGGAAGCTTTTCCATCCCCATCCTTACAGCAGAGTAAGTATTTCTTTCTGAATTCTCAATACAGAATATATCATTCTCGGCTTTTCTTTTGGTTTTGAGTCTGCAGTGAGTAGTGTTAAGAAGTTAATAACTAATGAGAAAACAAAATCAAAAGCTAACTTTATTGTTTAATGTGTTTGTGAAGGCTGTCAGCTGCCATGTACAATTTGCTTACCTGCATCAGCAAGCAGATAAGGCTGTGTCAACAGTGTTTGATGTCTTTGGAGATATTTACATTGAAATTATCCAGTCCCATATCTATGGGTACAAACTAGTCTCGAGTACTTAAGGAGTTGAATTTGTTGTTTGTTCTTGTTTTGTTAACCCTTGTTAGCTGCGTAAGGAATCTGAAACACAGTGTCAGACTGATAATAAATATGAGCCTGCTTGTGGAGATGTTAAAGATACCAGCTGGAGTGACGTCAAGAACTCTGGATATGTGTCAAGGTGAGCTCAGTT
>WAAB01010551.1:0-11780 GCA_013389865.1 Piaya cayana | reverse complement strand
CATTCAGAGTATCTCAGAATATAAAGAAATATTTTCAAAAATGTTTTTAACCCTCTGTTTTAACTGGGCAATTCTATTTTGGGGATGAAAAGAACTAAATCTTAATACTAGTATGCTCTCTGGTTTACTACTCAGGTATGTACAGGGGCCAGCTGTATCTGCAGTCATCAGTCAGGATTTCTGAGAAATTCCCAACAAATCCAAAGGCTCTGGAATCAAGGAACGATAATGCAATTATTCCTCTTCCCAAAATCAAATGGAAACCTTTAATCCGTAAGTAGCCATTCAGTTTCATTTACTATCTTAGCTCTGAAAAGACAGGACATCTTTCTGGTTTCCCATGTGTTTCAAACCACTCTAAGTGTCTCCAGCTGTAAACCAGTTCAGGAACTGTCTCTGTGCTTTATTAATTGGGGTTTTTTTTCCTAATTATAAGTTTAATGTCTGCTTTCTTTTACTATGGATTTGAGATAGTCTCTTTTTTTAATGATGAAATCAATTTTTTCAACAAGAAGAGGAAGAAGGCTTTTTTCCAATGATGTGAATGTGGCTGAATTGACTTGTCCAAAACTAGTGTTAAGTAACTGTCACTTTAAAATACCCTTCTTAGTGCTTCCTTGCATTAATTTTTGTGGTCATGATCTAGTCCAAGAGACATTTTCTAAAGTTATGTAACTGGACTTCTCATTAAATTAATACAGGAACAGAATTTTTATAACGACTCAGCTCAGAAAGTTGTCTTTTTTGTGCTTAGATTCTCCTTCCAGGACTCCAGTCTTGGTGGGTTCTGATGAGTTTGATAAGTGTCTCAGCAATGACAAGTATTCTCATGAAGAGTACAGTAACGGAGCACTTTCAGTCCTGCAGTATCCGTATGGTAAGTAGAAGTTGCAAATTTTGAAGTGTTTCAAATTGCTGCGTTTACCCATTGATTATCTGTGAAATTTAATAAATGACCATATGTTTGATCTTTAAATATGTGTATTTTTAAAATATTTCACGAACTAAGAAATTATTGCCCATATCTGTATTTCCAAATTGTGTAGTTTGTACAACTAGTGCCACGTAAAGCACTTTAGCGAGCCAAAACTTGCTACTGCAGAGGCCTTGTATGTGCTGCCTTTGTCACTGAGAGCTGGTGTGAGTGGAAAAACCTTGTGAACTATTTTTTTCAGGATTTGCTAACGGTACTAAGAGTACTCAGCCTGACAGTACAAAGTTTTCCATATGGAAGATATTCTAGTTTAAAGCTGTTAGTGATAGGGCCTTCTGAAGTGGTAAACTTTGGGAGACCTAGTTGCTGTCAAGTCTATAACCTTGACTAACTGGATTGGCTTATGCACCATTCAGAATCATGGGGTGTGCAAACAAAAGTTGGAGAAACCTAGTGATATGAAGAAAAATAGTTTTGTAGTTACCTACAAGTAAATCTATCCCCTGTTTGTGCTTTTTATACGTAGATAATGGTTATTACTTACCCTACTACAAGAGAGACAGAAACAAGCGTAGCACCCAGATCACTGTTAGATTTTTTGATGACACGAATTACAAGAACATTCGCAAAAAAGATCCTGTCCTTCTGCTTCACTGGTGGAAAGAAATTGTTGGCACCATTATATTTTGCATTGTGGCCACAACTTTTATCGTACGGAAGCTTTTCCATCCCCATCCTTACAGCAGAGTAAGTATTTCTTTCTGAATTCTCAATACAGAATATATCATTCTCGGCTTTTCTTTTGGTTTTGAGTCTGCAGTGAGTAGTGTTAAGAAGTTAATAACTAATGAGAAAACAAAATCAAAAGCTAACTTTATTGTTTAATGTGTTTGTGAAGGCTGTCAGCTGCCATGTACAATTTGCTTACCTGCATCAGCAAGCAGATAAGGCTGTGTCAACAGTGTTTGATGTCTTTGGAGATATTTACATTGAAATTATCCAGTCCCATATCTAGGGGTACAAACTAGTCTCAAGTACTTACAGAGCTGAATTTGTTGTTTGTTCTTGTTTTGTTAACCCTTGTTAGCTGCGTAAGGAATCTGAAACACAGTGTCAGACTGATAATAAATATGAGCCTGCTTGTGGAGATGTTAAAGATACCAGCTGGAGTGACGTCAAGAACTCTGGATATGTGTCAAGGTGAGCTCAGTTCAACACAACAGGGGAATAGTTCTTAGTCAGTGTGACAGCTTATACCTACCTGGAAGAAAGAGGAGATGTTCTCTTGTCCTTACCTATCCTGGTCCTGGTCTTCCAGCTTCACAGGATAGTCAACAACTGACACAAAGAATACTGTCAGCCTATTACCAATGGGATATTGCAGTTAGGATTAGTCTGAGCAACCCTGGAGGGAGTCTAGAGGAAACCTGTGATCAGGAATGTTGCTCTCATATTTCCTACTGATACGTAAAATGGAAGATTGATTCTTGAAGGTCTTAACCAGTGTTTACTCTCTCTGTTTCCGTGTTTGTGGATTAAACAATTGCAGATGGGAACAGATGATACTTTATATGCTCTGCAGAATAAGCAGACTGCATTTGGAAGAGGTCTTTGTTGCTTTATGAAGGAGTTGGTTAAAACAGCAGGGTGCATAGGGGCATGTCATGATACTCTGGAGAACATTTCTCACTCGAGTATTTAAAGTAAACTTGAGTATTTAAAATGAGGAAGGATAAGAAAGGTGAGATTTAAGAACAGTGATGCTTCAGAAGAGATGCTTAGAAGGGCTAGTTGCAAAACCAGTCATTTGAACTGGAGTGAAAGGCAAACCATGATTTAGATAATACCTAGCTGTCACTATCTAGTTTGGAAATAGAAACATAGGCTACATGTTTTATGGTCCGTGATCCAGTAAGTGTGCAACTTGATGTTCTGAAAACCTTCAGTTTGTCATGTGCATGCAGAATGGATCTTGCTGGGTTGTGATAGACACTGAATAAATGCATAATCAGCAACTGTTCATAAACAGTTCATAAAGCGGTAACTATCTGACTGCCTCAGTGGGTGAGCAGGGAAAAAAAGATAAGAAATGCTTCAAGTTATTCAGCATGTTTTGCCTGTACAGAAATATTTCATTCTTAGTCATAAATTATTTTTCTGTGTATGCTAACGCATTTTTCTACACTGTCCCCCCTTCATTCTTCTATCCCTTCCTCACATCCTTCTGCTACCAGATATCTAACAGATTTCGAACCAATTCAGTGTCTGGGTCGTGGAGGTTTTGGAGTAGTTTTTGAAGCCAGAAATAAAGTGGATGACTGCAACTATGCTATCAAAAGGATTCGTTTACCAAACAGGTAATGAAAGAACGGTGAGATCCCATCCTACACTGAACCATCTGTTCCTGAACTGATTTCTCAGATACAACATGAGGATGAATGACAATTTTTGGGGGGGGCTGACTTAGCTTTGGCATCAAGAATTTGGCAGATGTAATGGCAGCAGAAGGGTAACCATAGCTGGACCCTTGTGGTGATACTGCAGCTACACGGGACTCTCTTTATTTCCTGAATAGTGTATTTGATAACAGGACCGGTTATTTGTTGTACCACTGTTAATTTGCTTCTCTCCTTCCTCTCCTTACCTTTCCTATTTTACCTTCTCTTTATTTTTTCTCTCCCTCACCAGCTTTTCTGACTCCATTTGCCCATTTGTTTCATTTCTCTGATCCCACAACCCCTACCTTTTTTCTCAGTCATAGGTGGTCAAGCCATGCTGCTGAATTACCCTACACAGAGCTTGCAGCACTTCCTTTTAGTGGGAGATGGGAGACACTGCTTCTGGAAATCTCAAGTTAGAACAGCAACAGGCAGGCCAGTAGAGGGAGGGGGCAAAGCTATGAAATTTAGTGTGCCTATTTTAATGAATGTGTTAAATAAGCGTGACTGTTAAAGATTAAGGTAGCCTAAATTCATCTTTTCCCAAACATATTCAAGCTCATTAAATGAAACCATCTGACTTCATTTGATCCGGTTACGGTCTTATGAAGAGAAATTATTTACTTCAATAAGATGGCAGGCTACCTGCTTTCCTGTCCACAGAACAGACATAGTTTTAAAGCAGTCTCCTCATATGCTGACAATTGAAAAAAAACTACTAAGGTATTGTTTTCTGTCTTCTTTTGTGTCAGTGTCTTCTACATCCCTGTATAATATTGCTGTTTATAGCCCTCTTTTCTTTCCCTGTAAACAACTGAGAACAAGATAAACCTTTTCTTAATTTTGCTGTCTGTAATTATTTGAAAAGGGATGACTACTTAGCTGTTATGTGCACATATTGCTCCTCCATGCTTCCAATCTAAAGGAGTTACTCTAGAGAATATAAGGCATCTGTCTTTTTGGTGTGAAGAGCATGGTGGCCTGGTTTATACCGGGCCGGCTTTAATTCCTTTGCAGAAAATTCAGTACTATGCTGTTGCTTTAAGTGACCATATCTCTGTTTTCCTTACCCCGAATCATAGGGAGCTGGCTCGTGAAAAGGTGATGCGAGAAGTCAAGGCGTTGGCTAAACTTGAGCATCCAGGTATTGTTCGGTATTTCAATGCGTGGCTGGAAGCTCCACCTGAGAGATGGCAGGAAAAGATGGATGAACAGTGGTTAAAAGATATAAGGTAACTCATGGGTTTGGTTTTTTTTAACAATCAAATTTGAGATTTGTATGTCAGCAAAACTGGAGAACTAGTAGATGATCCAGGAAGACAGAGACTGTGTAGGAAGGAGATGGTTATTAACTTAGCCAGTCGTTTTTCAACTAAACAAGGTACAAATACATCACACTGTGTATAGTGTCGATTTTTTGGGGGTCCTCTGTTGTGTTAATATCCCTCTTTCATCTTGGGAAACATCTTGTAGTTCTTAATTTAACTTGTGTAATTGAATCTCTGGGTGATTGGAAGGTTGGAGAATTGCTGCTATGATTTGGTTTTAAACTTTGCCATCTCTGTCCTCTTTGTTCCTTTCTACTACTTTCCTCATCTTTGTTTTCTTGGTTTAGATAGATCTGATTCAGTGTTCCAATGCTTCAATGAATTTTTTTCAGCAGAAATGTGTGAGGGATAATCAGAGTGATGATTTATAATGCTTGGTAGGAGTAGGTTAAAAATGGAAAATCGGATAAAGGAGTTGGAGAGTGTTAGGAGAAAGGAAAAGTGGTTGTCTGTTAGCATTCAAAGAATGAGGTGTAATAAAGGACTATTTAGTGGTTTCATAATAACATCTTAACAATTTTAGAATATAGCAACCTTTATGTTACAAGCATCAAATTAACATTTCACAGCTGTAATTCTTCCAAGGCACTTTAAATACTCTTTGCATTGCATGTTCTAAAGGACTAGATTTTTTCAAGCTGAAGATGAGCCTGATTGCACATTGGGAATCCAGGCATTAGAACTCGCTTTATTATTTTTCTTTATCAACACTCTTGTCTCAGTGAGAAAACATACTTGCCAAGAAAAACTGATGCTGAATCCTGGTTATTAGTGATTCCCACACTTGGGCAGTCATTTACTATTATGGTATGACATGATTCTTGGAGGTAGCAGTTGGTAAAACCTGGGCTTCTGAAAATTCATTTCTAGTGGAGTGAAGTTATGTAGTATTCCTCTCTCAATTTTGATTTTCTAGCACTGACTGGCCACTCAGTTCTCCTAGTCCGATGGATGTCCCATCGTTTAAGATCAGAACAGAGCCATTTTCTACAAAGGAGCACATCGAAGTTATTGCTACTTCATCGGAGATGGTAAGGTCTGTGGGAATACCCTGTGGTCAGTCTGATTCGTCTGGAAGCCTATTTTCTCCTCTGGAATTTTCTGCCACAGACAACAGGGACTTACACCAGTCAGAAGATCCACAGTTAAACCTTAAGGACAGCGTTCTTACAGGCTGTGATGTAGAAGATGGTATTATCAGCAAATACGAGCTGGGTCACTCCTTGGAGACTTGTTCTTCAGCTGTTCCTGTTGTACACCTGAGGGAAGGGACCTCCTCTTCTATTGTGTTTGAGGATTCCGGTTGTGGAAATGCTTCTAGTAAGGAAGATAAAATTGATGTTTCACACGATGGAAGTCTTTCTGAGAATAAGGCAAAAAGTACAAAGGAATGCAATAACCAGAAATCGGCTTCAGGAAGTCCCCTCTCTGTTTCTCCACCGCGGCCAACAAGTTTGAGCCTGGACCTCTCTAAAAATATTACAGAAAAAGTAAAGCCCACCTCTCCAAAGGTGTATCTTTACATCCAGATGCAGCTCTGCCGGAAAGAGAACCTTAAAGACTGGATGAGCAGAAGATGCATGATAGAGGAGAGGGAAAGGACAGAGTGCCTGCAGATATTTCTGCAGATAGCTGAAGCGGTTGACTTTCTCCATAGCAAAGGATTAATGCACAGGGATCTCAAGGTTGGTATTCATAGGTTACTGTAGGAAATATGTTGGGTGGGGTTTTTTTTTAATTTATTTATTGGCATAATCATCACCAAATGCCTGAATTTTAACTGGTTATATCACTGACTTCATCCTATAGGCAATCATTAGTACTGTGCAGTCATCTTAGGAGCTATTGTAACTTCAGTTATCTGTGCCCGAAGTACCATACAAACGTGTCTGGTGCTATGAAATTTATGAAACATACAGAATCATAGAATCATATGGACTGACTCAAACGGCATCACAGGGTAGCTGTGTCTCCATTACATTACAGACTTAAGCATCAGCAATCCCAAATTTGACTGCTTCTAACACAGTAATGCAGCCTGTGTAGCTCATTGTCAGGTTCTGCTTTAAACTGACAGATCACGAGTGTATGGATACAGGTAAAGTTTTTTTGTATGTAGGAGTAATATGGCATTGGAGACAAATCCCACTAAAACATTTGTCTTATCAGTGACCTCAGCATGGGTGTTCAAAACCTGAGTTAACATCCATGCAATAATCTGGAGATATAGTGCTTCAGGAAAGAATCATTAATCATTCGTTATTGCAATAAAGTCTTTCTTACTGCAAGACTTCTTGTATCTGGCACAGATCAGCTGCATTTGTTTTATGGCATTTTTAATTCAGGTTCTTTATGCAGGGTTGCTCATTGCAAGTTTATTTAGTCTGTTAGGTGTTCATTTGGTCAAAACAACAGCCAATATATTTAATGTTTCTCTATAGTTTTCATAAGCTTCTAGGAAGGTATCGCACTGAATTTCATAATTAGTCCATGAGATTGGCTCTGTACCCCTAAGTTTGTGCCAGCACTAGTAAGCAAATAACCTGCAAAGCTGTTTTGCCTTTACTGAAGGCAGGGGCAGCTGAAAGAAGAGGCTAGTTCTTCCTTTTATTGGCACCAACAAAACCACACTGATCTTTGTGAAAATAAAGTTGTATGCATGCATATTGAAAGGTTCAAGATGATCTTTTAAATATTTAAATTACCAGCGTATGTTGAGATACATCAATTAGGATCCTACAAATCAGAGATAGTCTAATGACAAGATGGCAGGAGTTTACACAAGTGCATAGGTTACAGTTCAAATTCCTTTGAAGAAAATGAAGTGCAGAAACAGAAGTCTGTCTGTCAAGTGAGTTCACTGTTATTCCCAGGATAAGCTGTGGGTCATGCTTTACAGCTCAAAGGAAACTAGGAGTTTCATAGAACTGCAGAAGCAGTCTTAGATAGGTTTTGCAGCATTAATTAAATTAAACAATAGTCTTCCAGATGAGAGTAGCTTATTCATGGAATAAGTAGCTTTTCTGTTGGAAAAAATGGGAATTCTTAGTCTGGTTGAAGAATCTGGAGAGAAATTTCTTTGTGCAAGTGACAAGATAGACTAGAGCATGGTTGTATTCTTCTGATTTAAATCTAAATTGCGTTCATCTGCTTAGACCATGTCTTTCTGAATGTGTTCTTGATGATTTACTGCAATTTATGATAGCAGAGACTCCATTGTCCATAATTTGTGGAAACTATACACCAGCCCACCCAGAGGCAGTCTGTTTTCAGCCAGAGAAGTACAAGAGAGAAAACTCTCTTCTTAACAGAGTTTTACTTCATGAAGCAAGACTGATCTTGCTGACCTCTTGTGTGTTTATTGGAGGAGGAATCATAGAGTAGAATCATAGAATGTTCTGAGTTGGAAGGGACCCACAAGGATCATTCATTCCTATTCCAGTATTCTCACCTTGTATCGGAGGGTGTTGTACAAATGCTTCTTGAATATTGTCAGGCTTGACACTGCAACTGCTTCCCTGAGGAGCCTGTCCCAGGGCTCCATCACCCTCAGAGTGAAGAAGCTTCTCCCAGTATCCTAATGGAGTTCAAGGCAGTGGGATACAAATCACTGATAGACTGTGTCTTGAGCATTAAAATTCTGATCCAAAGATTTTTGATGACCTGGATGCTGTATAAATGCTCCAGAGAGCCTGGAGACACTGGGTTTACAGAATAGTAGCTTTTGAGCGCTGAGCAAGCTGAGACTCTGAAGGTCATGACATTCATTACAGGATGGTACAGCAGGACGTAAGACCTGGCTCAGAAGGCTTTTTTAGAGGCAGGATGTGGGCACTCCAGAACTAATCTAACTACATCTAACTATTTCTGTAGCGCTTATCTCAGAGCTGTCCATTGCTTAAAAAAAAGCAAGGAGACTTTTTTCTGTCTTCTTCCGCTCTTGCATAGAGTGGATTTAACTTGTCTTTAACTGAGGAAGTTGCATGAACTTTGAAATAGGTCAGCTTTGCAGTCCTTTAATCTTGTGGAAAAATATTGCCCTCTATCTGCCTGCCTCCTCCTGTTCCAGGGTTTATGTCAACCAAACGTGGGCTATGTTCTCCCAGGCTTGATAGTTCAGGAGCTCTGAAAGGAGCTTGCCCCGCACCACCTTCCTCTACTACGCTTCGGCCTTTTCCCTGTACATAATCCTGCTACTGCTTCCCTCTGAGAGGATCAGTCTGTTCTTCCCCCAAAATTGCATTTCTGTCTTTATTTATAACTGAGATACAGCAGTCAAGTTTCAAAGAACTAATCTTTTATTTGGTGTTTGCTATTCTATTAGCCAGAATGCAAATCTTTATAAAGCCATCTGAGATAGGTTCCATTAGCACGGGGCCATTTCTTTTTATCAGCAGATGAAGCCAAGGACGGTGGTACCTGGCAAACAATCAAAGAGAGTTAAGTGACATCATCACAGTTGCTGCTTTTGTGAACGGCAAAGTTCTTAAGCTTCTATCTAAACCAAACCGTTAGTTCTGTTATGGAAAGAGCATTAATAGGGTTAAACTGCACCACACCAACTGAAAAGCAGGCCTTGTTCCCAGACATCCAATATATCTTTTAACATTAAGATGTCTTGCTATGTGCTGGTAAGTAATATGGCAAACAAGTTTGGTGCTCAGATTAGAAAAAAACAAGAGGCTGGGAGTCAGAGCTCCAGCACATGGTGTGAATTTACCACATGATGGAGAATTGGATAACTTCTCTGTGCTGCTCCCAACAGCAGTTGACTTCTGTGTGTTACTAAGCAGACTGAGGTAGTGCTGGTAAACCTGTACTGGAGAACAAGAAATGAGCAGTCCTGAGTTTCAGGTAGGGAGGTGCAGGAGTAATTCCTTTTTCTTCTCTGATTCTGCTAACCTGGTGTTTACTGGATGTTTTTAGCCTTGACAGTGTGGCTTATCTGAATTAGATTCAAGTGTTGTATTTACTGAAGCACAGACTTGTTTTTTACTTACTTTTTTTTATTCTTTTCACCTGTTTGTTTTCTTAGCCTTCCAATATATTTTTCACAATGGATGATGTAGTAAAAGTTGGGGATTTTGGACTGGTAACTGCTATGGACCAAGATGAAGAGGAGGAATCAGTACTTACCCCAATGCCAGCTTATGCCAGGCACACAGGACAAGTAGGGACCAAACTCTACATGAGCCCAGAACAGGTTTGTGCTCTCTGATCTAAAACTGTATCTTGTAGTGCTTGGAAGACATCTCAGGAGCTTGAAGATCAGGCACTCTGCCTAGTAAATTGTTGCAATCAAGTTCCTTAAATTCTTTCTCATCAATGTAGAGTTTCAAGCTAAATTGAATTCCAAAATTAATATTTTTATATATATCTATCTATTATAGCAAAGAAGTATCTAATTATTCATATTTAGGTGCATTTATTTACCTTGCTTTTAATATAGTAGGAAAATAACTCTGTAATATTCAAGTTAATTGAGCAAGGACACACTATTGTGTATGAGATTTAAGCAACTTGAAACACAATACATTACAGTTGGGTCTGCAAAGAGGAGCTGGTGATCAGGGCCTTGCTCACCCATGCTCATTGGACGATATTTCCTGGTGTGCCTGTTCTGTAGTTTTCAGTTCTGTTCATGTCTAATCACTTCCATATGTTGGAAAGGGGGGTTGTTTACATTGTACATAATTACATACAGCAAGTCGCTTGATTGACCTAACCCTAATTTTGAATTTTCAGATCTGTGGGAACACGTACTCGCACAAAGTTGATATATTTTCTTTGGGACTGATTCTCTTTGAGCTGCTTTACCCTTTCAGCACACAGATGGAGAGAGTCAGGGTATGTATGATATTGGATTATCATCGGTTTGATCAGCTGTTTCCTTGGTGAAACTCTTGCAAGAGGCTCTTCTCAGTTTTGAAAAAGCCTTGCAGTTACAAGCACAACTTCTTTATCAGCCTTGTACAGACCTTCTAAATCATTGGAAATAAATTGCCATGTTCCTAATGTGCGCAGTTGAATTGAGGCCTTAATTTCTTTATAAAGCTCCTCTGTTGTCAAGCCAAGTAAGAGAAACTATTGAAGTAGGATATCCAAGAACTCAAGCAACAAATATAGCTTGTGACTTTAAGCCTAGCAGCTTGTTTTTTATTCAAGAGTTGGAACCATGCTGTGCATTTTTACCACTTTTTCTTTCATTTGCATCTGCAGTGCTTTTTCATACCAAGCCCTTAGTGAAAAATTGCTGTTCCTTTTCCTGTAGTAAGTCTTAGCTGTAAGTCTCACTCAACTTCAACCAGTCTTCCCAGGAACTGATGATTTTCTTTGCATCAGTTGTGAATTTGGGAGGTTTGATGCTTTACAGTAACTTCATTCCTGTTCAAATGCATGTAAGATCCATCTTGCCTAGGAATAAGTACATAGAGAACAGGAGCTACAGCAAGAAAAAATTTCTTCTCTCTTATATAGTGACCCATATAGAAAAGAAAGTCAGTATAATCTTTATATATGCTTACGTGTTTTAATTCTCATGTGAAGTTGGATTGGTCTTGTAGAAATTAAGAAGCGACTTGAAAAACACCTGACAGAATGCCTCACCTCTGCTGGCACTGCATTCTCTTGCTTAAAATGCTCTGGCTTTCCATGGTACAAAAAAGTGTGATCAAGAGGAGGAATTATTATGCCTAACCTCAACCTCTTGCACTGGAACCAGTTTCAGTTTCCCTAAATAAAATTAGTGCTACCAAGTCAGATACTCGATAAAGAGCTGCCCTGGATTATCCACATCNAAATTCTAGGAATCGGTGACAAAGGGCTGGAAAAATCCCTGGAGGAGGAGCATGAGACCTGCCTCTGTCTCTAACTGTTAGCAGTTAGTCTGTGGCAGTGCAATTTATTTCCACATTAGATGATTCAAAATGGATCACTAAATGCAGACTGAATTAGTAGAGAAGGAGAACAATTTTTTTCAAGTGTTTTATTTTTGTAAAATTTGGTTCTCTTGAAAGGTAGCTTGACTGTTGCCCATCACTGTTAACTGGTCAGTTCATACTTTAGAATCACAGAATCATA
>WAAB01010550.1:0-24735 GCA_013389865.1 Piaya cayana | reverse complement strand
ACACACACACACACACATATATATATACACACACACACACATATATATATACACACACACATATATATTCATATATATGTATCTTTCATTAGCAGATGCAGTATCTGTGAGTACCTCCTACATATATACATATATGTAGCCATTAGATGTGAACTGAATTTTTAAAAAACGTTAGCAAATATTAATATTTTCCAAATTTAAGTATATTAAGTTGTTAGATGAATCCTGTACAGAAAGTAGAACCTGCACACAAAGCTATTCCTATCTCTCTCTTTCAATTACCTCTCTCTCTGTCAGTTCCAAATGTCTTGAGAGCGTACATTTTCCATTTTTATTAGAGGACTACTTACATTTATCAGGAAACTGATTTTTACTTATCTTCTGAATGATCTTTTAAATCAGGTTTCATTACTGTATCTAACATAATTCTGTATTATTTTGACATAATATGCAGACACAAACGGAATATAGGATTGAACACAGAAAACACTGAGGAAGGTATCTAGCTAAAGCATACATCTACTACATGCTGTTTATTCAGTTTGTTTTCCTATGAGCTATATTGGACTCTTACATATCAACTGTTTACTTACATTGCCCCTTCAAAGGCTCCACCCTGTAGGAACTCTCTGGAACTAATTGAGAAAAAAATCTGGTCCCATTGAAAGGTTTGAGAATTTTGCCGCTGGCTTCACTAAAGTCAGAATTTTGCCTGAAATATTTGTTCAAGAACAACAAAGCCCTTTAACAACAGTACACCCATTCCTGCCCCTCCAGCACCACTACGCGCACTAGTGCTACTTATTTACTTCTATTCATAGCTTGGCTGAGTGTGTTAAGAGAGATGTGCCAGCCAGCTTCATCATAAATGCCTTTTCAAGGATTTAAATTATCCAAGAACTTAGGAAAAAGCATTTCAAACTTAATAACCTTTTAGGCAATGAAAACAAGACATGTTGCCTTTGAAAACAGGCCAGGGGAAAAGTGATTTCACCTCTTCAGACTCACTGCTTACAGGGAAAGATAATGGCATTTCAGGCACCCCCGGTACTGTAGCTTTCAGACGATGCTTGGATGTCAGCTTCACAAATTGATTCTGGCTGTGCAGCATCTCGAGTTGATCCTCCAGACAAGAGAGAGCGTTTGGTCACTGAACAAACTGGATTGCTCTATCCATCTTGGGCTAGTGCCAGTTTGAAACATCAGGGAGGAGGTGAGTGAGAGAGGAAGATTTCCACAACTAAAGAGGTTTTGTTTCACTAGAAATATTGGAATAAATGTTTACATTTATGCATTTGCTTTTTTTTCCCTCTCTTTTTTTTTAAAGATGTGATGTTGTTTACTTCTATTTCAGAGAAAATTAAGTTGAATGCCTTGATACTCAATACATTGAATGTTTGCAAGCTAACAACTAATCTGCCATTCAAAATTTGCTAAATAACCTATCAAAAATATTTTTAAAAAGGTGTTTGCTGAGATACATTACTCTGCAATAATGGAAAATGTCCATCTACCTCTTGTTTTCCAGTTAAGCTCTGTCTGTCTATTACCAATGTTCTCAGTTTTTATAGACGTAAATAAAGCATATATTGGATGCCTAGTCTCCTATTCACATGTGGAAGAGTCAGTCCTTCCCTTTACTGAGTGCCTTGTGTTGTATATGATCTGTTAGAACAGGTTGGGCTGGCCTATACCTTATAGCCAGCTCAGGAATGAAGTGTTGGAGACAACTGCCCAGTCTTCTGGAGCACAGGATCAGATGAGTTCAAAATGCTGGCATCTGCTATGCAAGTATTGGTAAGGCTGTTATGTAAGAGTTCATGAAGGTTCAGAAAGAAGACATGTTCTATGTCAAAATAGCTGCTGTTGAGCCAGAGACCTTCTTTCAATCTGTTTGCTTTATCTCTAGCAAATGAATCCATATGTGTAGTTAACATTAGTCAATAGAGAAAACTGAAGTTTTAAGGATGCAAAACAGTTCTGTTTTGGAGTGATCTGCAGGAGTAATCTGGTCTGGCTGTCCACTGCTATGAATCCCTTGAGATTCATCTTCCCTTACAGCCACCCTCTAAAACGGCAGAGGGCAGCAGAATTTTCTTACTTTTCTAGTTATAAAGTACTATTCATGACATAACTACAATATTTATAGAGAAAAAGACACTCATGAAAACTGAATCCTTAAGTTTGACCTAATTTTTCAGAAAGATGTAGCTGTTTGTAGCACATTCACAGATACTATGTATGATGATGATGGCATGAAGCTGGCTTCTGAAACAGTTAATGAGGAGATTGGGAAGCTGATAGGACTGGAGCAGATATAATGCTTCTGGTTTGAAATGACTCATTGTGGCTGTTCAGATGCAGAGTTGTTTGCCTTCAGGTGGTTAGACACATCCATGGTTATAATTGTCTTTACTTATTCTCTGGGTTTTTGTGGTTTTTTTTTTGTGGAACTCTGTTAAATGCATCTATTTATGAAGCAGTCAACTCTCACGCATGATAGCCCTTTTGTGCACTAAATAACCTTTGAGAGCTGGAAAGAGCAGTATCATGAAATAGTGAAAAGGGTTTAAAACTTCAGTTAGCCTTTTTATTCCACTCGTGTTTGAACCAAAGTTAAAAACTCCTCTCACTGTTTATGAAGAAGAATAGAATGCTAGAAAAATGCTTTCTTAAAAAGCAGTTATTAAAAGTACCTTGCATGTTACCTCAGCCTTTGGCTTTGAAAAATACCAATATTACAGAATCACAGCAAATCAAGATATATGGAGAGTTCTACATACATTAATATTAATTCCTGTATTGCATATTTTTAATTATCTATTCCTTTCAATAGGAAGGAATATATTCAATATTCCTGCCATGCACTGAAGCATTTATAAATCTAGAAAGCCTAATGCTATATTTCACGTTGGTGTTATGCCATTACTGCTGTGGTTACAGAAGTGGAAGATGTGAAACTGGTCAAAGTAGCTATATATTGCCTTTATGTATTTCAATGCAGGTCAAGAAAAAGAAACTGCTGACCTCTAGTATAACTTTGGCTAAAAGTTCCCAGAAGCCATATCTTGACTGTTCAAGCCTGTATATACTTGTAGCCCTAAATTTTGGCATTAAAAATGTATAAAGGATATTTTGTTTAGGTTCTCTTTCATCCTGAATCTGAATATCCACATTATAAGAAGAGTTTGGAAACTAAAAAATTAAAATTCTGTAATGTATCTGAAATGCTTACTGTAGTTTTAAAAAATCATAGAATCATAGAATCATAGGGAGAAGAGGTCAGCACCCTCCTCTCTACAACCTCATTTCAGGTAGTTGGAGAGAGCAATGAGGTCTCGCCTCAGCCTCCTCTTCTCCAGGCTAAACAACCCCAACTCTCTCAGCCATTCCTCATAAGGCCTGTTCTCCAGCCCCTTCACCAGCTTTGTGACTCTTCTCTGGACTCACTCCAGAGCCTCAACATCCTTCTTGTGGTGAGGGGCCCAGAACTGAACACAGTATTCAAGGAGCGGTCTCACCAGTGACAAGTACAGAGGGAGAATAACCTCCCTAGACCTGCTGGTCACACCATTTCTGATACAATCCAAGATGCCATTGGCCTTCTTGGCCACCTGGGCACACTGCTGGCTCATGTTCAGTTGGGTGTCAACCAACACCTCCAGGTCCTTCTCCTCCAGGCAGCTTTCTAAGTATAATATTGGAAATGAACTGGCTCACAGTGGAAGATTACTTAGAGGTTCCATTGCCATTATAATTTTTATTCCCGTTTAATGTTTCTAAGCAAGTCTCACTGCTCTGAGACCTACTTATTCCAAACAGCAATGGTAAGAGTTTATGAATCTGAAAACAAGTCAGTTTGAACTGGCAGTGATGCCAGCACTCAGTCTCTGAATATTAGCTCATGGGGAAAAATGAAGTTACCTATTGCACTTCAAAATTAAATAATCAAGACCAATCCTTTTCCTCTTCCCCTCCTTTCTTTATGGCTAATAATTGTAATAATATACTCATATACAGGCAGTGTTATTATCTGATAATGCCTGAAATTTGAAATGGGCCTATTAGCCACCTGAGGCGAAATGTAATTGCCCAGTTTCTGTGCACTATCAGATGGCAGATGATGTTGCTAAGTGTTATTACTAAAGTATTTTGATTTTTCATATAGCAGAGAAATTAAATTTCAACTGAGTACTGCAGGAAAACAATCCATTTTGAAGTGTTACTGTTTGTGGAAGTTTGCTATGCTGGTACTGTTACCCATGTAATCTTTGGTGAAACTGGTGCTTCAAATGCATAATTAAAGCTCAAGAACATTGTTGCTGAGAACTTTAGTGTGGTATGTATTGTAGTGTGTATTTGCACTTCGGAATAACAATAAACCTGTCAGCTGCCTAAATGTGTGAGACCTGAGTCTGTTTAATTGCTGGGCTATTTATTAATTGGCATAGAGTAGTTTCAGATCTCTAGTATTAGTCACTGTGAGTGAAGTCAATGATTTTGTTGAAGAAAGGACTTCTCCTTTTCCTTGTCCACAGACAAGCACAAGAGGAAGTGAAACTTAACTTCTCTTCACCCATTGTTAAGGAAAAAAAAAAAGCATACATTCAGTCATTACTAAATCCTGAGAGTGCAGAAATGAGCCACGTGTCCTTCAGCTAGGAGATGGCTTAGCTGCTGTATACTAAAGGGTACTTGATCTTGATAATGTAGGATTATTTTTTTATCTTTTTCAGTTTCTTTAAGAGAAATCTGTTTTGTTCCTAAGTCTGAGTTCTTTATACTACAAGTTTTAAGTGCTCAGATCATATTATCAGCTGCTGCTGGATTCTTTGCTCTGAGTCGGTGGTCATAGATCTTCCTTAAACTTCTTGGGAACTCAAAATAAGGGAAGACAGCTCATGACCCCTTAACTGGGAGATGGTGTCAGGTGTAGGCCTAAAAACCAGCAAGACTGATGTTGATAATAAGGCCTGGTGCGACCAACAATGGAAGTGTCACTTTCAAAAAATAAAAAGGCTGCAGCTTGAATAACTCTGTGTTACACCAAAACCTTTGGGACTGCCTTCCTGTGGATCAAGTCTAATAACACTGGCTGGGTAGAACAGTCTTTGAGGCTTAATATATCAGCCTCACTTACAACAGCAGGAAGAAATCATGCTTTATAATAATCAGAATGTACTGGTACTTAGCATCCTTGTTCTACTGCCTAAGGCAGGCATGAAACAGTAGTTATTCCACTGTGTTGTAAGAATACTGTGCTTTTGTAGCACAACTGAAAGTTAAGCTCTTGGAGAGCTGGCTTTTTAAGAATTTTCTGGTTTTTAACTAAGGTTACGGTCAGTTCATCCATACAAACCTTCCAGATGCTGTGATTCTCTCTGTGGTGTCACAGTTACACAAAGCTTGTTAACATGTGATGGGTTAAGAATTCAGTGGGATTTAATCTCCTGCAAAATAAACTCTGCCTTCAGATCTTCTTTTTTTTCCCTTTCCTTGATGGAAAAAAGCTCCCACAACCTTCCCCCAAAAGTGATTTGAATTGATTTCTTTTGGAGAAACTCAGATTATACTGTTTCATTTTCGTATTTATAAGTAATTTGAAAAAAATATTTTATTGTTGAAGGTAAAAATATTTCAAATTCTTTCCCTCTTTCCCAGATGCTTTGTGAACTCTTCTTCACCCAGAAATGTACATAAATTACAATTTCTTACCAATCCATAAATCAAAGGTTTGAATGAGCCAATGATCTTTAGCAGCAGTTAATAATAAAGTCCTACACTGACCTAAAATTTTGTTGTGTTTAACCACAGAGCTGCAGGAAGTGGCAAGTCTGGCTGTATTTCAAGAAAGCTCAATGAAGAGGCCAAACAGGCAGGCATCCTTTGGGCTTTGAGAGTACTGCTTGTGATGACAGCAACTCTCATTGCAGAGAGCTCAGCACAGTAATGGTGATACTCAAAGGAAGGCTTGAAAAAGAATCACAGAATTGGTCAAGTTGGAAAGGATCTTTAAGACCATCAAATACAACTGTAAACCTAACACTGCCATGTTCACCACTGAACTGTGTCCCTAGGCATCACATCTATACATCTTTCAAATACCTCCAGGGATTATGACTCCATCACTTCCCTAGGCAGCATGTTCTGACGTTTGGCAATGCTTTCCTAATATCAAGTCTAAACCTCCCCCAGCACAACTCAAGGCAATTTCCTCTTGTACTGTGACTTGTTACTTGGGGAAAAAAGAGATCTACATCTGCTTCATCATGATCTCCTTTCAGGTAGTTGTAGAGAGCAATAAAGTCTCCCCTCAGACTCCATTTCTCCAGACTAAACAACCCCAGTTCCCTCAGCTGCTACTCATAGGACTTGTACTCCAGGACCTTCACCAATTTTGTAGCCCTTTTCTGGACACTCTCCAGCAACTCAATGACTTTCCTTTATTGAGTGGCCCAAAACTAAACGCAGTATTCAAGGTGCTTGTTAGTGCTGAGTTCAGTGGGATATACACTTTCTTAGTCCAACAATACCCCCAGGTCATTTGCCACCAGGCAGCTTTCCAGTCATTTGTCTCTAAACATGTAGTGTTGCATGTGGTTGTTATGTCCCAAGTGTAGTTTGTCAAATAGCATTGTTTGGTGACAAGAAAAGGAGGTGTTTTCTTTCTAATTAGGAGAGAAATCATGCTACCATATTTCTACATAATGAAACCTTGTTCACAAACTCTTTTAAAATAGAGAAGACTTATGTTTGGAAGGATTATCATAAAATCATAGAATAACCAGGTTGGAAGAGACCCACCGGATAATCGAGTCCAACCATTCCCATCAAACACTAAACCATGCCCCTCAGCACCTCGTCCACCCATGCCTTAAACACCTCCAGGGAAGGTGAATCAACCACCTCCATGGGTAGCCTGTTCCAATGCCCAATGACCCTTTCTGTGAAAATTTTTTCCTAATGTCCGGCCTAAATCTCCCCTGGTGGAGCTTGAGTACATTTCCTCTTGTCCTGTCCCCTGTCACTTGGAAGGAGAGACCATTCCCTCCTCTCTACAACCTCCTTTCAGGTATTTATAGAGAACAATGAGGCATGAAGGAGGACAGAACCCCACTATAATTTGTAGCATTTTAGTGTTAATGGACTTGACTTGAGAACCCTTTGTATTATGGAGAATAAGATGAATTTTGGATCTGAACTGAGTTTCCAGTTTTAAGAAAAATGCATTATCTCTAGCAGGTTATAAGTGAATATAGCCTTGTATTCCTTCTTTGTGATTCATTGTCCCATAGTTAGGATGAGTTTTAATGTCCTGAGCAGGTAAAGTGCACTCTTGATGATACTTCTATGTATACACACACACTGGACACTGAGTAAGTACAGCTGTCTCCTGTAGGAGTGACTACGTGAGCAAGGCCACGGCTCACTGGGACAGCTAAAAGGTAACTCTGCTGTGTAGCAACTTTGTATATCTTACCACCTGCAACATGACACGGACAAGATGCCTCTGCTGTATAATAACAGGACGCTAAGCAAAAGATACTGAGCCTGGGAAATGAGGAACTTGGATACTGCTGTAGCCTGCAAGTAGAAGAAAATATGTAATCATGGTTTTTAAGAAGTAGCCAATTAGAAGTCTGTTGTTAAGTGAATGCCTCTCCTATGCCTTGTTAAGAAAACTACATAACCTGACCAAACCTGCTAATAAATTGGAGCTTGTTTATCAATCATACTGGTTGTGTAGAGCTTCCCTCTCCATGATAGTCTCCAGTCCTTTAAACACAAGGATATCACATCCAAATACAGGATACACAGGAGAGAAGGAGCTTTATTTGCCCTTTGGCTCACTGGGAATTGGTATAAAGCTGGGAAATTTCAACTCTGAGGTCCTGATTCTTCTCTCAGTGCATCAATAGAAATGTGAAGAGCTTCACTGTACACTAATTCTTCAACAGGATTTTTAGGACAGTCTGGATACTGACTGTGACAGGTCTGCAAAGTTTACACCTCTTGCTAGCCTCTTTCCCCTGGGCCTTGTTCCTAGTCTGTGCAAAATGGGGAGGATCAGTACAGCTGAGGGTTAGGTTCACCTCGTCTCAAAAGAACTTTAAAATTGGAAGACCAGACTAACTTACAAGTTACAGATGAACAGTTAGCAACTTGAATTCATTTTTAATATTCATCTCCAGATTGTTTTGGAGAGGAGGTTAACAAGACTACTCAAAAAAAAAATCTGTATGAATGCAGCATAATCAAGCGTGCTTTGGCAAAGTTTTCACCAGCCTGCCCAGAAGCCCTTCACTAAGCATCAAGCTCCCAGACTGGTATAGCTTCCTCTTGGCAGTGTCATTTGATAAGTCCACAAACTTCAATGCCAGTACTGGAAAACAATAAAATAAATGACCAGCTATAAAGCAGAAAGAAAGAAGAAAAATAAAAAGAATAGAAAAATTATACTCATTGTAATCGAGACAGCTTGTTGAGGGACACAAAAATCTAATCAACTGTTTTTGTATAACAATCAGTTGTCATATTGGGCTCTAATTGAGCAGCCAGATGGAGCCTTCTAGTTGTAGGCTGTAGTAGTATTCCTGGGACACACAAAACTACATAAGGCAATGAACATTAGATTCATCTTCCCATTAACACATAAGGAGAGCTCCACTTAATAGGCAAAAACAGATTCCCAAACTGAACATATTCAAGTCAATGTGTTTCTCTTCCATACACAGCAGACAGAAACCTTTCCTCTAATGCATTCTTTCTCAGCTTATAGGTATTACAAAGTGCTCTGAAGCTGGGTCATAGGTAGCTTCCAAATGCTCAGGTGACATGGAGGATCTACAAGAACGTAATTTATTTCTAGTATTTTTGCATATGATCCATATGCATGGCACATTTAAAAGGATGAGGCATTTTTCATAAACCTTCAGTTCCTTAATGTTTATAAAAGCTTCTTGGGAAAAAATGAAACTGAAATCCATTTCTCAAGTAATTCTTTTTTTCTCCTCCATCTGGATTATTTGATTTAATTGGCTGTGGGCTTTCTATTAGCAGAAGAAGCAAGTGATAATAAGGAGCTGAGAGTATTTAACAATTTATCCCTAAAATTAATAACACTGGGTACAAGGTGTTACTGGAATTTTAACCAAAAATAAGCAAGTCCCATTTTGGGTCTGCAAAATTTGGCAGCATTTTGTCAAGGAGGATATTAGATCCAATATAGTCAAGAAATAGAAATTACCTTCCAAACCCCTTTGTTCTGAACACAAACTGAATTTATTTCCCTGTATCTGTTCCCTAGGGCCTCCTCAGTCCAATGAACTTCATAGTCTTTGGAAAGGGCTAAACAGAGCTCACCAATGCCTGTCTTTAAACACCTCTACTTGTCAGGTGGCCAAGTAGGTCTGGGAAAGCAATTGATCTTGCTTATTCTCTTCCTGGCTTCCAATAATAATTAAGGCAATAGTAATAATTCCTGTAAGATTTAATGACCCCTCTCTTCAATGGAGGAGAACTGCTAAGGACAGCTACTACTGCTGTGATGCATGAATTCATCATGGTGCCCACTGGGATGGGGTATTTCTAATGGCTGTGGGCAGCCATCCTTCTGCCAAAGCGTTGGTCAGGCTCTACATCAACTTCTCCTGTGTAGATATCAGCCTCTGGTTTGTTTTAGCGAATTATTTGGCTGCAAATAAGACCTATTATCTTCATTGTGAAAGCATTTTTTGTAATCTCCCTCTCAAGTCATTTTTGAATAGCATTTCTTTCTGCTAATTTTCCCTCCAGTTCTCTCTCATTTCTTCTCCTTTTTGCCTTCTACTCTGACTCCTAGTTTAATAGTTGTGCAGATTACTCCTTAACAGCTGTCATATCCTTTCTCCTCTCCCCTCCTACTTCTTGTAGCTGAAGATATCAGCTACAAATATTTGTTTTCAGGCTGTAAGGATATGCTCTGAGGACTATATAACAGCTAGTAAGGAACAATCCATGATTTCCTTTCACTGCTTTCATCTCTTACTAGAAGGCAACTTCATTTCACTTCTTGGGAATTTCTCTACATTCCATTTCACTGTAATATGAACAGTTACAATTCTGTTCGATCCTTTGAGAGCAAGGCTTTCTACCAGGAATATGCTAAAAAAGGATGGATTCATTTGAATTTGTTTTCATTTTATACATATTACTGTATTGAAGTAACATATATATTAGTATTTTGTAGTAATTTTAATATAATTCTATATTAAAACAATACATTGATAACATAAAGTAATACTTAACACATCTTCAATTAATACCCTGTCTGACAATGTATTAATTGTCAGAGATGGAACCTTATTATTATCTAGTCAATTCTTAATTATTGAGGTAAAATGATTGAGTCAGTGCTTTGTTTCTCTAAGAAATCATCAAAAAATAAGCTTTCCTAAGATCTCAAGCAAGGACTTAAAACCTTCCACATACCCACAGACAGCAAGGCTGCAATCTTTTCAGGATTTTTCCCCCTCTCTTTTCTTTTTCTCTTTTCTACTACCCTGAATATGTAGTCACAGATTCCAGAAATCCACCAATTTTTCATCATTTGTTTTTTGGTCTCAGCTAACACTTTCTAAATGTGACATGTCACAGTCTGGGTAAAGTGCACACAACGATTATGAGAGAAAAAATTACTTTGCTTTAAAATGCTGCTGACTTGTTTCATTTATATGAAAATATTCACAAAAATTTACTTTCTTTTTCAGAGTTGGAACAGACCTTCAAAGCAAAAATGCTCGTCCATTGCTATTATGCAAAGGTACCTCAGTTTTTTGGTGTTGCATTGATTTACAGAATGCCATAATAATAAACATTGTTAATATGTTTGAGGCCGCAGGTCTCATATCCTACCTGATCAGCCTGGCTGAACCTTGAAACAATTTATTAGAATCTCACCTCGCCAAGCTCAGTATTGGCAACTGTGGAGAACAAATAGGAAAATCAGTGAAGAAGGCTTCTATGGGAATCATTAACGATACATTCAAGTGAATGTCTTGAGCTGTCTGGAGTTGGAAATTTTCCATTGACGTGATTTTTCCCAGGAAGATTTAGATTTTTAAAAAAGGTTTCTCATGGCAAAATTTTTATTTGCAGTTTCTCATTCCCTGGATGACCACTGCAGAGAGCAAAACTGGAATTTTGCCTTTGAACTGAGGAAGGAAACTGTATATATGGCCACCCAGCTGTTGATCTACGTCTATTGGATTTAATACACTTTTCTAGTCAGTAGTGGAAATGGCAAATCTGAAACAGCGAAATAATACACATACTCAGATTAAAATGTAGACTCTTGGCCAGACGTCTGATAACAATCTCCCAGTCCAATTGGTCCAATGCTTTAAGCATATAACAAATTAAGCAAAACTTCTGTCTTCTGTCACTGAAGGCCACAAACGCATCTTACTGCTATCTGAAAATAGAAATTGTATGTGCCTTCACGTGGCCTATCTCATCTTCATCAATTTTCTCTCTATGGAGCTACTTTTCTTTCACTTTGTTTGCACTAAAAATCTACTGCAAAACAGATTTAAAAGGAAGAGGAAAAAAAATGTCTGGCATTGATAATTTTACTTGAGAAAAAAATTACTTGTGAGCATGAGTTTACCTGAATTTCAGATCTAAGGCATTTTCTAGGAACCCCATTGTAGGGAAAATATCTCAGAACATCATTGACATTTTGATGTCTGCTGCTGTCTCCATCAATGCTGTTTTAAAATCCTCTGTCCTTACATGTAGCCTGTTCCTCAGTCTTTACTTTAGAAACTAGATTTATTTCATGAGCTGAAAGTGCAAAAAGGGATCTTTAGGTAGATCAGAAGCATTCACATCACTTTCATTGTAATATCGTCCTAAATCACTTTATCCCTGGTATAATGTTCCCAAAAATTATTTCTTACCTAAACGATGTATATTGCAACACATACAGATGTATCACAAGAGAAAAAAAGCAATACTTCTAGTTTAGTTTGTATTCCTGGAATATTCCTCCTATAAAATTAATTTAATGTAACACACACATAGAAAGCAGCAAAAAAATACTAAACTAGTGATTCAAATTCTTTTTCCAATTAAGTTGTTGTATACTCAGAGAAATTCCACAGATTGCTGTATTATTACTTTTGATTTATTCCAGTGCAGTTTAGAAAACTCAGAGAATACTCAGCCGATGGCAAGGAGTCAGGGTGGGTGAGGAGAAAGAAAGGAAGAGAGGAAGGGGAAAACACCCAGGCCCATTTCTCCCTATAATTCATCCCCATTCCCATACTTAGCTTTTATTCTTGCATTCAGCTGTATTTCCCACACTGATTCACAGCAAATAAAGTGGAGGTTATGTTTGTTGGTAAGTAGTCATGTATCTGCCTGCCAAAACCAGTACACCCTGATCTACAGGTAGATGGCTTGATACGGACATTGCTCTGGCCTGATCGTTTAAAATATTTATGCATGTACTGTAGTCCCTTATGAACCTCTACAATAGTTAATAGGAGGCACTTAGTCCTTCTGCTGGCCTCTCACTGTAATAAATATTTGATCACAGAGGGAAATGTGCCTTTGCAGTAAAAGCCATCAGTCACTGACTCTTGAGAGCAGCACAAAGGGCACTCTTACCTGGAAGAAGCATTTTACTCAGTAGTTCTGAAGTCAAGAAAGGTCCATCTAATTATTCCTGCAGTGAAACAGCAGCCTTTCTCTGTTACAACTGTTTAGGGGGATTAAAAAGGGAATCTTCATTTCAACCAGCTAGGCTAAATTTATTGCCTTTGCAACATTGTTGAATTTAAAATTATTTGGAATGTGACAGGCTGGGTGATTATCAGTTAGCCTTATATGGTTGTTACGTTACCTACTGCATATGTAGGAAGCTGGGTGATTATCAGTTACCCTTGCATCATTGATACAGTTCTGGCAGACTGGACATCATACCTTTGCATCACTGTCAGTTTGGAGGACTCTGGATAGCCAGCCAGGTGATGATATTTTCCACTTTTGCAATAAATATTGTTAGGCAAAAAGAGACAGACGGATAAACCGTCTTTTGAAGTCTCACATATATGTTTTCAAATTTACCTGTCATGATGTTAATCACGTCCTCCTCAACACATAACACTTAGCTATAAATCAATTGGTAAATTATCACATTAATCAATCATATAAAGAGCTCTGCTTTGCCTTGTGATTATGAGGTGCTAAAATCTATTTTGTTTGTCCAGGATATTGTTATTTTTTCCAAGGTTTATGCACAGTAAAGAAATTAATATTTAATTATCTTGAGCAAGTGGTGTCTGAATTTATAAGGATTTAGCCATACGGAAGTCTCCTTTGTCTGCTTTCATCAAAACACAAAAGATGGGACATCTTGTCCCAGGTCTGCTATCAAGACCATTTGGAGGTGATGAGAGGGAATGGATAATGTTTTCCCAGGCTGGCTGCTGATCCAGGGCATAAGTGGATCCCACTCAATATGAGTGGATGTGTGTTCAAATACAGGTATTTTCTCACCCCTAGTCAAAAAATGTCAGTGTGTGCCAGCCCACAACACTTTGTCTCTGAAGCATTGTGCTGGACAACCCACCCTATCCAGTGGGCCTGGGTCCCTCTTTCCAAAGATCATTCTGTGCTCAAAGGTACCCATTTCTTTTGTTTGTAGAAGATGTGAAAGTAAAAACAAAGGAGATCCTCAACAGATTTTCAGAAAATGATCTGCAGAATTGCTTTGAACATTGGTAGCTGGGTATCAGCTCAGAAGAGAACTATTTTGAAGGTGATCATAGTTGATTTTCTTTATTTGTACAATAAGAAGAGTTACTAGCACAGTCTCAGTTGTTTTGTGTCAGCTTTATGTCTTACTGGAATGGATGATCATTGACAAGGCTTTGGAGTTCATGGTCACTCACAGTTACATCACTTCTCTGTGAAGAACAACTCTAATTTGGGGTTCATCTAAAACCTACAGCTGTGGAATTCATCTGGTCTACCCTGGGAAAAGCCCTGTATACCCTAGGGCTTGCATGAATGAGATGTGAACTAAAAAACAGAAAAAAACATAAAATAGACAAAACCTGGAGCAGTAACTCTGTGGCAACAGATCTGGAGAATCAGAATAATTATTTGTTTTATATTGTGGTGTGGTGATGTAAGCAAGACAGTCTGGAGGTGATCAGGAAACCAGTTAATCAATAGTTTACCAAACATATGCCTAAAACTAAAGTATGAAACAAAGAGATTTTTACGCAGTCCTCTGAGATTTAGCAACATGTCCTTATAAGGTGGTACTAAAGCTCACAGCAGTTTAAGGCCAATGTCAAATAGATTAATTGCTGCTAAGACTGGGACAATGAGAGGAGTACATTTCAGGGAAGGGTTATAAATTGCTGGGGTTTGAATTAATTCCCTTTAATAAAAACTCTGTTTTCAGTTTCTCCATCCTAATGAGACAGGCATGAGTATAATTTAAACTTAGACTCTGTATGCAGGATCTCCCTAGGTGGACTCATATTTTGGGGTACACCATAATAAATTTGTAGTGGTATGAATCCCCCTCAGCCATGATGAAACTTTAATTTACTATGCTTCAAACCCTGTACGGGAATTGTGTGATGTTGTGAAAAGCTCCCTGTGGGTCCCTGAAGGAGCAGGACCTAGGAGGAGAGGAGCTAAGTTGCAAAAGGGCATTATTAGCTATTAGGTGCATTAAGAGGCAATGCCTAGAAGCAGCAATGTCTCATTAGCCTTCCTGAGATGCCGTGTGAGTAAAGGAGGAGACTCAACTGCTGTGGAAGTGTTTGCCTTTCAAGCTACAAAAGGGCTGTTTATGCTTACAGGATCTTTCTGCGTGAGCCTGCTTTGCAGTTAGGTGCTGAAAGATGTTTCAGTGTTGATTATTTCTGGTGGGTGACAGGCTCCTTATTTCAGCAGTTTTTCCTGCAGGAGTGGAATAGGTTTAGGGTATTTTTCAGTCTAAATAGAGAGGAATTTATGGTAATGTGAATACTCTGAAGCTTAACGAAAAGTTTAGATAAGAAGTCATTAACACACCTTTAGCATGGAGAGGCACCTTCAAGAATAGGAACTCCTGAAGGAGGCAGGAGTTAATCTGTTAATGGATCTTATGTGAAGGACCTTTTATAAACTGTTCTCAGAGCTGAGAAACGGCAATCCTCTCTCCTCTCTGGTTGAAGGACCCCTTGGGTCTCAGCAGTGAAACACCCAAAAGTGTGAGAAAATATGAAGAGCAGTATAAGGCTAGCAGTAAAAGGCTTTTATTTTGCCCAGATAAAATGGGAACTATGCTGTAATTTCTCTGCATGAAAGCACTGTGTCTCCATATGCATTTGTGCAGCCTTGCCCATGCTGAAGTCGCTGTGCTGGTCAGGGCCTCTGAAAAACATACAGAGCAGGTGTTGAAAATACTGATAGAACCTATCAGCATTATATGGAAGAAATTAGGTTTTTTGATTTGTTTTTAGAATGGTAAACAGCCTCAGCTGTGTCAGAAGACTGTGCAGCTTCGATGTAGACAATATGTAATATCTGTTGCTCGTTTGGGCATGCAAATATTCTAGTCAATGCATGCAAATAAGGACATACCCTCTTTATAGGCAGTGAGTGCAAAGAAAGACTTCACTTTTGGATCACACTAAAGAAGATAGAACAGATGGGTTACCTGAAAACTTCTAAATAACTTTTTCTATAACATACTAACAGATTTGCCTCTTCAATGCTTTCATTTCTATTATGTGTTTTTCTAAACACAGGAAACAAAATGCTATGCTGTCAACCCACAGACTGTAAGGCAAGAGGAAGCTGTGCAACCTAAATGTCTCAAAAGCAGCAATTTCCAGGGCTGCTGGGAGTAGCAACCCACTGAGAGGGACTTCTGTGGGCCTTGCTGCTCCCAGGTACAGATGAATTAGGTTGTTATTTCTTTGGATGTGTAGAGATAGATTTAAAAGTGTGTTGATCTTGTGGTTGTAATTATGTTTGTTTACAGTAAATCTTACTGAGTGGATATATACAAAAGTACATTCCAGGCTGCATCCCTTTTTACAAATATAATAAATACATACATACATGGAACACTTTAGCAGGTTCAATCCTAGTGAAATGTCTAGCTGTCAATGCACACCAAAGAGGCTATAAATCCACCTGTGACTAGCTTGGCACACAGTAAGAAAGGTTTTCCTTTGGATTATGGTCATAGTTATAATAATATCAGAATAATATTTATCTTTTCCTTTACTATAACAGGTACCCAACACTGTGGGAAACCCACTCCTTAACGTATCAGGCATCTCAAAGGAACCATAGTTTACCATTTTAACCCTATCAAATTCCATGGTAGTATATGGCTATGACAACTTGAATATGCTGATTCTCATTTAAAACTGTTTAACTTCAGTAGTAGCAAGAGATCCTATGCAGGGCTGGGATGATAAACATACTCCAAGTTGTGGCCAAGGGCCAAGGAACTGCTGTCTCAATGCTTTACATTCCCATCCCTTTCACAATGTCTTCAATAAAGCTGTGTCTCCTAGGATGGACCATGTTCTTGTAAGCTACGAAAGTTCACAGTAGAGGAATTAACCAAACAAGGAACCCTGGGGAGAATCTGAGAGTGTTTTCTTTCATTTTTTTTTCCTTTTATTTGGAAAGGGAAATAATCTGTAAAAAGTTCCTGTATTGAGCAAAAAGTATTAAAATTCTGCCCCCACCTTTTGGGGATTTTTTTAGTAAGAAATAATGTTGAAGAGATAGATTCTAAATATGCCTACTTGAGTTAAAAAAAATGAGAGTGGAAGAGGGATAAAGAAAGAGGAGGTAAATAGTGTCAGGGAACCTGGATTGAAGGGTAAATGAGGTCAGATATGGAGATTAAATGAGGAAGACTGTGAGCAGTAAGTAGAATGAGATTTTAAGAGTCACTGTGTTCCTTGGAAAATAAAATGTAAGACAAATGTACCTGTAAGACAGAAGATTCTCTAGTCAACTACCCTGTTTTCAAGCATAATTATTCCTGTCTGTCTCCTGTTCTACAAATACATTCCTTAAATAGAAATCAAAAAGGAGAAGGAGCTGCAAAACAAGGAATGGTATCCTTTAAAAACTGAGTGAGCACAGGAATTGCCAATAAGAAAAGGAATGCCCAGACTCTTTCACCTTTCTAGTTTTATAGAGAAGAATAAAAGTAAATTCTTGCTCTTGCTGATGAAATCTAGAGGATGCACAAGTCAAATAAAAGTAGATTATATTGACAGAAATAAAGATAATTCCCCTAAGTCTTAGCTAGGTCTTTCATCTGGAGATGTCAAAGCATTCTTTAAGGCTTCAAGAGCTGCTTTCTGCTGACACCTGGGACAGATACTCATTAAAATTACTTTCTAGAAATATTTTGGCACAAAGTTTTTCAAAAGTTAGATCTGGTAAAACTAGTGGTAGTTGTGTTTTAGTTAGAGGAGAGGTAACTTTCTATGAAAAAACCTGCTGTCTGAGAAGTAAAACTGTGCATGATTAAAATTTCTCACAAACTTAGGATGAATTCTGAAAATTCTTTTTGCTTAAACCTTTAATAATGATACACTGGGGACAATATAGCTAAGGAAACAGGTGGAGAGAGTACCGGTTATTCCATCATACACCTTTAAGATCTGTAACAAATTCAGGCAATAAAAATCTACTTCCTAGTGGAAAAGAGAGAACAAATGAAATAGCTGCATGTGGTTCAAGTGAGAGTAAAGGCAAAGCAGAGAGCTGAGGAAATATATAATGCCTGTAACTTCAAATTCAAGTACCTAAATTTGACAGCTTGGAAGAGAATGGATGTATGTGCTGTAGTATGAAATACCATGAGCATCTTACACATGTACAAGGTGCTTAGACTGTTTTTCTGATTAATGACAATCAAAGAACTGCTCACATATTTTAACCAAAAAGAATATGTAAGTGAACGGCTGTCTGGTTTAATTTTTGAGTAAAATGTGGTTAGGTCAAAGAGATTATGCATGCAAAATAAAGACATAATATGACTTGCATTTGATTTTTATCTGTCAGAGTTTCCATAAATTGTGTCATTCATACGAGGAATTTGGAGAAAGCAGAGTGACTATGTTGTGGTAACACAGTTATAGCAAGCTTCCTCTTGGAACAAGTTTAAAGCCCTCTTCTGAAGTTTCACCTAGTAAACATTGATATATTTCAGCAGGAATTTTTTTCTACATGTGTCACAGGCTCTTAGGCTGACAGGTTGAGAAGAGGTACTCTGACTTACAACTAAGGTTTAGAATGTACTTTATTTAGACATGATAAAGGTATTTATTGGATGTAGAGTAAATTTGGGGGAGAACAATAAGAGATAGAACACTATGAAAAGAAGACAGTGGGTTACATATAATTGCTTACCTTTATATTCTGAATGTTAAGAAGGTGTATTTTCATTGGTTGTGAGAGAGTTCCTGATGGGCAGAAGAGCAAGTGCCTCCAACATGGTCTAAAGGGAAGCAATATGCTGGTGGAGAAAGGATGACTGGAGGAACTTGGGATGATTGAACCTTATGGTATTCTGCCAGCTTTGTTTGGATCATAACTAGGGGGTGAAAATATTGTGGAAGGAGAGGTATATCAATATACAGGATGATCCAAAGGTACTTAACAGTTTATGGGATAGAACTAGAATTTCTTCCTTTTTTTAATGGTGGACAGTATAATGGAAACTCTTTGCAGTTTCTTCAGAAAGAGTGAAACTTTCACCTCAGTGAGGTTATTGTCTTAAAAGGCTAAAAATCGGCATTTTACATGGATTTCAGCAATAAACTATAACTAAGAAGCAAACTTTTGAACTAACACAGGGCTTCAGGCCTCAGAGCTCCTGTGAGGGAATACATTGGGGTTTTGTCACTTTGTTCTGAGCTAGACTTCTGGACTAAATACATCTCCAGCACCTAGAACGAGCTGTTGTCGCTACTAATGTTCACAGTGGCAACTGGAGAGCTTCAGTTCTGAGTAGACCTGGGTAGCCCAAGCATGCATTGCACGATATTTGTGCAGTATATACACAGAGAGATTGCCAGCCTGACACAAAGTTTAAAGGAAAGTGAATAAGAACTTTCCTAAAATTCACAAATGTCAACAATATCTTAAGAGGACAAGGAATGATGCGAATAAATTGAAATGAGAGAAGTTCAGACTGGCTATAAGGAAAATCTTTTTCCTCATGAGCACAGCCAAACAGGGCCATGGAGATGTTATACGGTCTTTGAGCAGGTTGTAGGGCTTGATGTCCTCCTGAATTTCCTTCCAACTTGAGTGTCCTCTTATCCCAAATGCCAATTTCCCAAGTTCATAGATGTTGCTCAAAATAAAAAACAAACCCTAAAGAACAACCAATCAATCAATCAATCAATCAATCACACAAAAACCTCTCAAACAAAAACCAAAAGAATGAGAAGGCTGCTTTTATTTGATACTGCAGTGCTTCCTTGAAAACTAGAAAAAATATCATGTGCAAAACACAGACAAAGAGTATGACAAACTTTATACTTTATATATGGAATTTAACCAAAAGAAGATAAATTGTTCTTTTAGCAAGAGGTCAGAGTAAACAATAGAACTGGATCAAAAGTAGGCTCTATACTTGCATTGAGTAGAATTTCACAGATTTAGTCAGAATGAAACAGTGTTGTGAAAAAGTCAGCTTGGTCAGGTGAAATGATTAAATGGAAATGTATTTGAAACAAGTAAAAAGCTTGCTGAAAAAATATGACAATCTGACAGAAAATAAGCAGCTGGTAACAAACTGAAGTGAGAGTAGCTACAATGAAGAAAGAAATGGAATGTTTTAGTTTGGTCTCAGTACAAAAGATCAACCACAAATTCTGGGTTGGACTTGCAGCAACTTGTTCTACAAACTTATTGCAAAAGTTGCCTAAGTAACATATGATCTGAGCCTTCTTTTAACAGCACTAGAAGAAGGGAACTTAAGATAATGTTTTTAGGACACGTTGGGAACTTGACAAATTCATTATTTTATTATGACAAACACTTTTCATAAAATTAAAATTTTCTCTATCTGGATTACATGGAACATGAAATTTGTGCACTTAATTGAACTTGAGTGGCACCTTTTAAATCATATTTGCACAGGATATCATTATACCTGCTGTCAGGATGGTATCCTATCCACCAAGAAGACCATGGACATTGGAATGCAGATTGTGATTCCCAAATTTCAGTGATCTCCTGCATGACGGATAATACTGATCTGTGGTGAACATATGCCCATTCTTGCCAAAAGTTCTTAGGCTGCTAAGTGAAATGGGAAAAGTTTTGAATTTTTTTTTAATTGCTTGGCAATGTCAAACTTAATTTTGACATTTCTGAGACTTTTCTAAGAAAAGGAATGTTTTCATGAATCATTTGAAGGTGTGGAATTTTCATTTTACTTCTGGATTCAAACAAACACTGAAATATGCAGATTATCCATGGAATTACAACTGATTTAGATTGACTCTATTCTGTAATCAGTTTAGGTACAAAATTTGAATGATTCACATTACTTCCCAAGATATGTCAGATATTTTTGCTCTCTTATTGGTACCTTCAGCATAGTGAAATGGATGGAGTTCCCTAATCTTAGCTTTACCTTCAGTGACATTGTCTAAGTGGTACCTTTTGCTTTCTTGCCTCTGAGTGGGTATGTTAGATCTTACTTAATAGAGCTATGAAGCATAGTTGTTTATCAAGAGCACTTTTCATAGTGGAGATAATGATTTGTGTATGTTGAGTAACAGTGTGAAGTTGTGATTAGGATGTCTGGGCTGTTAGTTGACATTTTGGTGTCCTAGATGAAAATCCACTGTTTGGAATGGGTGATAGGTTTTCTAGGTAAAAAAAGTGCAACAATTTATTAATTACCCAAAAGCATTTGAAAGACTCACCAATATTTGCTTGTGTCATGAGATCCTCTAATGAGCCTATCAACAAGTTTGTATATGATATGTCTTACTTATTGCTAAGACAAGTGCATTTAGATACTTCTCTGTATCCCAATATAAATTCTATCTACTCTTCACTTTTCTTAGTTTCAACCCCTTTCCTAAAGTAATTCCTTCCCTTGCCTCATTTCAGGCCAAGGAAGGGATCCTGGATGAAATGATCGTGTCTAATGACCATTTTTCTACTTATTAATCTTTTCCTCTTCATTATCAACATTAAAATCTTAGGCAATCCACATGCTGAAACCTTTCCTTGGTTGTCAGGAGTACAACCTGCTGGACATCTTGCCATAATCCTCACTGGTTGTGAAGCAAGTGTGTACCCAGACTAAGTTTCTTTAGCATAAAGAGACAGGCTTTCTTGGAAGTTCACATAACTCTTGAAAGTCAGCTGTTACTGGCAAGTTGGTATGCAACATTTGCAAACTCTGGGAAGTGAAGCTGAGGAACTTGTATGAATAACAATAAGCCTAAACATTTTCAATAACCAAGTTTCAAAAAGACTGCACAGTTTGTGTCAAAATAGGCACATTTAGTTTGGAGTTCCAAATACAAGTGATAGTTGACTAAACTCAGGCTAATTTAGAAAGATCAATGATCTGACAGTACTCATCTATCACCTTGAGTACATGTTCATGGTAATCAATGGTCATCCATCTCTTTCCTGTAGTTTGATTAATCTTCTAAATTTTGTAGGCTTGCTATCCTAGTACCATACTTTTCATAATACCCGCACAAGCTCTTTTTGTAATTAAAAAGAAAATGAAGAAGTGATTTTTCAAGAAGGAAATCTTAAAGGCAGAGGAGCTGGCTGTCTCCATGTGCTGAAAGATGAGCCAATGGGGAAGAAGGACAGCTTGGCTGAACAGAGAACTTTATCTGGAACTCAGGATAAAATAAGTGGGATTATGACTTTTGTAAAAATAAGGGAGTTCATGACCTTTGTGAAAATAAGCAGGAATCTCAGGAGGACCACGAAGATGTTGTGAGGCTATGCAGGGAGAAAATTAGAAAGGTCAAAGCCAACTAGAACTCAATCTGGCTACTGCTGTAAAAGACAACAAAATGTTTGCATATATACATTAATAGCAAAAAGCAGGCTAAGAAGAATCTCTATCCTTTATTAGATGTGGCAGAAAACAGTGCCAAAGGATGAGGAAAAGGCCGAGGTACTTAATCCTTTCTTTACTTCAGTCTTTAACAGCAAGAACAGTTGTTCTAGGGTTACTCAGCCTGCTGAGCTGGAAGATAGGAACGAGGAGTACAATGAAGCCACGTAAACAAAGGGAAAATGGTTAATGACCTGCTACTCCACTTAGACATGCACAAGTCCATGGAGCCAAATGATATCCACCCAAGAATACTGAGGGAGTTGGCAGAAGTGCTCACCAAGGCACTTTCAATCACTTATTAGCTGTCCTGGTTATCTGGGAACGTCCCAGTTGACTGAAGGTCAGAAAATATGATGCCCACCTACAAGAAGGGCCAGAAGAAGGACGTGGGGAATGACAGTCCGGTCAACCTGACCTCAGTGCTGGGCAATGTTATGGAGCATATCATCATGAATGTGCTTACCAGGCAAGTGCAGTTAACATGGGTTTAAGAAAGGACCCACTTGACTAACCTGATCTCCTCCTGTGACAAGGTAACCTGCTTAGTAGATTACGGCTGAAGTTTCCTAGACTACAGTAAAGCTTTAGACACTGTTTCCTACAGCATTCTGCTGGAGAAACTGGCTGCTCATGTTCTGGAGAAAAACTGTCAAGATGTCTAATCCCAGAGAGTTGTGCTGAATGAGATTAAATCCAGTTGGAGGCCAATCACAAGTGGTGTTTCCCAGGGTTTGGTGTTGGGTCCAGTTCTGTTGAATATCTTTATCAATGATCTGGACAAGGGGATCGAGTGCACCATCAGCAAGTTTGCAGATAACACCAAGTTGTGTGGAAGTGTTGACCTGCTTGAGGGTAGGAAGGCTCTACAGACGTATCTGGGCAGCCTGGACTGATGGGATGAAGCCAACTGTATGAGATTCAATATGGCTAAGTGTTGGGTCCTGCACTTGGGCCATCACAACCCCACACAATGCTACAGGCAAGCTGAAAAGATGCTGGGATAGCTACCAGGCAAAGAAGGACCTGGGGATACTGACTGAATATAGATTTAAGTGAGCAGCCAAGAAGGCTAGCAGCATCCTGGTTTATATAAGAAATTATATGGCCAGCAGGACTAGGGAAGTGATTCTGCCCCTATACTCAGTACTGGCAAGACCATACCTTGAATACTGTATTCAGTTTTGTGCCACTCACAACAAGAAAGACATTGAGGTCTGGAGCGTGTCACAAAGCTGGTGAAGAGCCTGGAAAATAAATCTTATGAGCATCAGCTGAGGAAACTATGTTTTTTTTTCTCTGGAGAAGGTTTTTAGGGGAGACCTTATCCCTTTTTAGAACTACCAGAAAGGAGGTTGTAGCAAGGTGGGTGCTAGTCTCTTTGCCAAGTAACAAGTGATTGGACAAGAGGAAACGGCCTACAGTTGCACTAGGGAAGGTTTAGGCTGTCTATTAAGAAAAATTACTTCACTGAAATTGTTGTCAAGAGTCAGAACAGGCTGCCTCAGGAAATGGTTGAGTCACTGTCCCTGGAGTTGTTTAAGAAACATGTAGATGTAGTGCTTAGGGACATGTTTTAGTGGTGAACTTGGCAGCGCTTAGTTAAGAGTTCTACTTGATAATATTAAAGGTCTTTTCCAATCAAAATGATTCTATGAGTCTATGGTCTAAAATGGATATAATGTGGTTCTTCAACATCTAAATGATGATCTGCGGTAGGGGTGGACACTTTGAGGTGCATGGGAAATTCCCCTGAGCTGAGAAATCCCTGAAAATCCCAGGTTGGGGAGGGGCTCCTGGCACTCAGCATAGACAGCCGATCCCGCGTGGTGCCTGATGGGAGGGGGCAGTCCCGGCGGCTCCCAGGGAGATTTAAATGGCCCCCTGGGAGCACGGTGACCTGGAGCGCAGTGAAGAGGAGCATGGCAAAGAGGTACGGGGCAGTTTGAGTGGCAGTTCGAGTGGGCAGGGCGAGAAGGCAGGGCGCAGAGAGGACCCAAAGACCAGACAGGAGAGAGCAAAGACCATGGTGGCTACCCAGAAGAAGGTTAAAGCTGCTCCGAGTGCTGCAGCAGGCAGGAGGGATACTGCCACCCAGACAGAGCCACAGTGGGTACATGCATCTACCCAGACCATGAGATGCAGGCAGTGTCCCCCTCCCACACCAGCTCATGCCTCTGTTACTGGCATCACTTGTGAAAGCTGTATTTGAGTGGGGGAACTCCATCATATGGTGGAGGAGTTAAGGGAGGAGGTGAAGAGGCTGAGGACCATCAGGGAGTGTGAGAGGGAGATAGACCAGTGGAGTAGTGCCCTCTCACTATCTCAGCAGCCTGCTGGACCTGGTATGCCCAATCACCAACAACCTGCAAACTGCAAGGCTGGGGTTATAAGAGATGGGGAATGGCACCCAGTTCCCTACAGACGAAGGAAACATGCTCCCCTCAACCAGGCAGCAAAACCTGAGATCCACCTAGTGAACAAGTACCAGCTGCTGCAGGTGGAATCCAATCCTGAGGATGATGGCTCTCACAGCCTAGAAACTTTCCCTAAGCCATACCATCCTCATCAAAAATAATAGCATCCTCCATTAAGAA
>WAAB01010549.1:0-13098 GCA_013389865.1 Piaya cayana | reverse complement strand
AAAATGAAAAAAAAAAAAGAAAAAAGAAAAATTTTGCATTTTAGATTAAATCTTTTTCATAGGATAATTATTTCCATAGTCTCTGGTGCATGTACTTTAAGTGTGTCTTTATGTATAGCTTTCTTTGTGCTTCAAAATGTCTTTGTCAGATGCACAGCATAGTTACTAGTGTGAAACTGTCATATTCAAACTGTTATGCTCCCGCAGTGCCAGTTTTCCAGTTTTGAGCTGAATATGATTAATGAAGAAAATTAGTCTTGATCTTTAACAATTCAGCAAGTGCCCTGGAGCCTGGTTTATACATAGCAGAAATAACATTATAACTGAGTTTTTGCTGATTTTTTGTAAATTCTCAGACAAACTTGGGCAAGTGATGCACTTTTTATTTACAAATCTTTATGGATTGAACTATTTTCTTTAAAAAAGAAAAAAAGTGAAGCATTAACACAGACAAACACAGATGCAGAGCTGCTCCTTGTTAGGGGTATCCATAGGATTTGTGACAGGCATGCAGATGAGGCACAAGGCGTTCCTGAGATGGTCAGTGCAAAAAGAGTGTAAGTGGTAGTTCAGAGTGCTAACGTTATATCCCTAAACCTGGGCATGGGAACACCCCAGAAAGTTTTTTTGTGTCACAGATAATGCTTCTGNATGGAAGTAGCTGTGTATTCTCTTCTAGAAAATAATACATTTTTTTAATCTTGTAATGGAAAAAAAACTTTTTGGATGTGCAAATAGTGGATACAGGGAGGGATCAATAGTTACTGGGTGGAAGTGCCAACATCAGAAGTGTTTGTCTGACTAAAAGCAGCACAGGTAATATGACAGGCTGTTTGATTTACCAGGTTACCAGAAGAGGCAGAGGGAATAAAGATTTTCTGTTGCCCTGTCTCTCCATACATTTTATAGTGACTTTTTGACCTCTGTTCAGCATGCTGTTGTGCTGAACCACACACAGCAGCTCTTCCTTGGGACTGCCTAAAAAATACTGGCTCTTGGGTTTTAGGATCACTAATTAACAATTTTTTTTTTCAAACTCTTCAATATATTAAGTGATTTTAAATGCCTTTACCTCGGATATAGAGACATAAGGGGCACAGTGATTGCTTCTCTGATTAGTTTAGACAGAAAAAAAGTCTTATTTAAAATTTGCTGGGTGGGTTTTGCAGCGTCTTGCATAGCTCCATCTCCTCTGTGTTAGCTGAGCCCATCAACTTGGCTTTGCCTTCAGCCTCACTGACAGAGCTGGTGGGTTTCTTGCATAGATATTTACCAGCAAATGGTTTGATTACTGATTGCAGGTCTTACACTTCAAAGATGGGGATCTCAATATGTGTAAAGGCATATATTTGTTTACCAATTTGGCATATTGTACATCTCTGTAGGACATCAGCAAATTTGGGCAGGTCAAGCAAGGTAGCAGAAAGAATGACAAGGATTTATCGGGGAAGTTTTTCAGCCCAGCTTGTATAAATACCCTTCAAACATTACTCTGCATGGATATGTAAAAACTTGGAAGTCTTTAGAGTTGATCACAGTCTTGCAACCAACAAACTCATCTAGAAATCTCAGCCAAAAGTTTAACCAAGGTCCATCTCAAGATAGAAAACCACCTGAATTTCCTGTGCTGCCTACAATAATGCTGCTGTTTTCTTGCTTACACTTGCATATAAGGAAAAGGATCTGTAAACACGTTGGGCTCTCTGGTGTTACTTTCACAGTATAACATATGGCTAACAATCAGATTTGTTCTCAGCTCGAACCTCCATGTTTTTCTTTTTCTTTCTTTAAGAATCTCTGTTCAAGACCTCTTCCCCAGTATTGTAAATCCACCAATTTTTTTTTTCTCAGATGCAAAGTTTTAGAGTTTTCTTTACACATTCTTACAAAGTGTTATTTGGGAAAATAACTAGCATGAATACTCAAGAAAAACCCCAAACAAACAACTCCCCCGATATTAACTGCAGCTTTCAGCAAATCTTAGATGCTGGTGGTTCTTCGTAGCCTTCTTGGACATGCAGTGCTGCTTTTGCCATTACTTTCCTCTCACTGTCCTCTAGTACTGGGGGTTTTACTGTTGTTCTGAGATTCTGGGAAATCACACAAAGGTCTGATCCTCACTGGAAGTCTCTTAACTATGCAGAGTTCCCTTATTCCTGAAAATCCACCCTCTCTTCCATCCCTAAGGAAATTTAATTCATTCTCTGCAGAAATTAATGTCCTATTTCTATATGTTAGGGCCAATTCATTTTGCGTTCCCCTTATCTTATGTAAAAGAGAAGCAAACGTGTTTTGCTGCTGGTAAAGTAAAAGCCTGGTACATGCCAGGCAGTATGCAGGACTTCATTTAATTAACTGTGCCAGACCACTGCTTGCAGCCCAGTATGATTTTGAGGGCAAGGAAGAGAGGTAGACCTAGAATACTATATTCACTTTTGGGCCCTTCACTACAAGGAAGACATTGAGCTGCTGGAGCGTGTCCAGAGAAGAACAATGAAGTAGGTGAAGAGTCTGAAGCACATGCTATTAGGAACAACTGAAGGAAATGGTGTTGCTAAATCCAGAGAAGAGGAGGCTGAGGGGAGACTTTATCAAAGGGGGTTGTAGCAGGGTGGGTGTTGGTCTTTCCTCCCAGGTAACTGGTGATAGGATGAAAGGAGATGGCCTCAAGTTGTGCCCGGGGAGGTTTAGACTGGATATCAGGAAAAATTTCTTCACAAAAAAAGTTTGTCAAGCACTGGCAGAGGCTGCCCAGGGAGGCAGTTGAGTCACCATCCCTGGAGGCATTTAAAAGATGTGTGGATGTGGTGCTTAGGGACATAATTTAGTGGTAGACTTGGCAGTGCTAGGTTAAACTGTCAAACTTGATGACCTTAAAGTGGTTTTCCAACCTAAAATATTCTATGGTTAATGAATCCTTTCTGCATTAATTAAAATATTGTACCTTTGACACTTAAAACATTAATTTGACTGTCAGTAATAGAAGATAACGTTAAATGTAACATCATGAGTATCTCTGCAACAACTTTCTAGAGCCAGAAAGTGAGGGGCATGTCAAAGCTGGTTCATTAGTGGTATTTGCAGCAAATGAAACACTGCGTTTATCAGTCTATACAACAGTAGATGTCTGAGCTACCTGTCCCATATGTCTTTATAGTTGTTGAAGAGAAATAAGCACACATCTAAGGTGTGTGACTGACCATCTCTTCCCAAGGATGACATCTAAAATAGATCAGATGAGTAACACCCCAAAAGAGGATACCTCTTTTCACAGATAAGCCTAGTTCAGAGGTAGCTGCCTGTCCTACATACCTCTAAAGTCAGATGAGGTGAATCTCATCCTAAATTCTTTGCTGATGCAGGTACATAGAGAGACTCAATATTTTAAGTAGAGGCTATATTAATGAAAATATGTCTGCGTTTTGAGGTTTTGCAACTGACTCTGCACCTTTGATGTATTTTGTCACATATAGATTTTACAAGTAGTTTTCCTGTGAAAATAGTAGGAAAGCATATGGGCACATAAGGGTTATTTCAGCTTATTGCTGACAATGTTGACATCACAATTCCTGTAAACTCAATTTTCAGAAGAAAATAATGAAAACTGTAGCCTGAACTGCAATCATAAACTTGACTATTGAGTCTTGGCTGTGAGGCTGAGAGATCTTTGGTGTTGAGCCTCTAGCACATCACAAGAAGAACTGGGAACACTGATTTTTCTTTTTTTCTTTTTTTCTTTATTTTTTTTGAGGCAGAGGAAGGGGAAGAAAAAGAAAGCGCAACGCTGAAGTTCATCCCATTGCCTTTATTACTTTACCACCATTCAAGTATGATGAGAAAGACCAAAAAGCTTGCATGACAACCGGAGTGGGTAATACATGAATAGGAAGTCTAGTTTCTTTACTTCTCTATGACAGAGCTGTTTAGTAGGCTAGGGAGATTTGAAGCTTTTTTTTCTGTTGTGTGGTTTGGTTTTGGTTTTTTTCTTTTTCCTGACTCTCTTATTCTATATAACTTCTGTCAGAGAAATCATCAAGGACAAAGGTTTGTTATGTGTCACTCATTTTGTGCTAACACTTACCAAGAAGTCAAGATTTACCAGGTGGGCACATTCCATATAAGAAATATTTGAGAGGTAGTATGTTTGTGTACAGTGTGTAATTTTAGTCATCTTTAGATGCATGAAAATTCCATTAAACTACCAGCAATGTTTTCTCCCCTCAAATCAGTATTTATTTTTCATTGCATGATAACTTTTTAGTGGTTCTCTCTTTATACTGGAAGTCATTTGTGATAAACGGCATTACATTTTATTTTTTTTAAATTTTTAGTGACTAAGTCTGTGTAAATGTACGGGAAATGAATAATGAATGATTTGTTGTTGTTGTTGTTACTGTTTTTCTGGTGTCACAATAACAAGTTGTTTGGATAGGAAACTTCTTGCATATCCTTGGATAACTCAGAAATGACTTCTTGGGCTTCTTTTAGTTTTGTTGGATGCAATACACGGGTTTGCAGCAGAGCAGAACCATAATGAACATTTATTCCCCTGAGTAAAAACCTAACTTTATTGTCAATGTCAAAGACGTGATTAATTAGCAGACAATCTTAAGGGAAATACTAACTGTGCTGACATTGTTAGTGGAATAGTTTCTGACCTGTGCAAGATGATTTTTAAAGAGCAAATGAACTAAGAATATAAAATTAAGTGTGTTCAGGTTTTTTTCATACATCATGAAATAGGATAGGAAGAGTTGGACTCGATGAGCCGGTGAGTCTCTTCCAATCTGGTTGTTCTATCATTCTATGATAATCTTAGCTATTTGAGGTTGGCTTGAACAGCCATTTATGAATAGTAATTTTTCCCAATCTTAAAAAGCATTTTTCAGTAAAGATTTTACACTTTCTTCAAGGCAATGATTTGGCTCAGTCTTTAAAATATGGAGGTTTGCACATGCACATTGGAGCCCTGAAGTCAGCTACCTGATGACCTCTCCTTAAAAGAGCCATTTCGAATCATTTCTGAAGTGATGCTGGGAGATTTACTGGCGTGTTTATAAAAAGTAATTAGTAAGATTTGAAGTAGTTTCTGATAATTTCATTTCATTATAATTGGTACAAGGAAATGTATACACAGATGTTGTGAGAGCTTCCAAAAAAAAAAAAAAAAGAGGCAAAAAAAAAAAGAAAGCCCCCTTACGTAGCTGACAGCCCGACAACTTTGCATATGTGTGTTAACAGGAGAATGCGCTGTGTTTAGGATGAATGGAGAAGCGGGCCTAAATGACTTTCAGATTAGCTGGAACAGATGGAAGGGTCACAGTTGAACAACTTTACACAGGAACATAAAGGCAATGTTCAAGTGGAGTTCATTGCCTCTGACAGATACTGTCAATCAAACAGGGGACTCTCAGTTAACCAGCAGCCTGTCTTTTTAAAGATTAAATTAAAAAAAAAAAAAAAAAGCATTGTGAGGCGATGACTGGAGTTTATCTGGTCTGTGTCAGGCATAAACTCCACCCCAAGTGACTAGCATTTTCAAATTAAGCACAATAGATTGTGGATATTTTGAAGACGAATGAGTTACAGGTTATATTGAGAGGCAGGACTATAATATCATTTCTACAAATGTGTAATCTGGGTCATGCCTTTCTAAGGGCTTATATCAGGTTTTGGTAGCTATGAATCTCTTGTTGATATCCCGTGTGTTAAAAATGAAAATATCCCAGACAGCGTAAAGCAGATTAGCACACTGAGAAGCAGACGGGTTCAGTGGGGAGGATGAATGTGGGTGTGGATGCGGGAGATGGAAAAAAACCAGCTTCTTTTCTTAGGCTGAAAACAGGCACCAGAAAATACTTTGTGTGAAGTTTCTCAGATTCAGTGTCTGACATGCACACACTCGGGCATTCTTCCCTTCCTTCTTTCTAAATAACAAGAGACAAACAGACCTATGAAGATCCCTTGTGTACACGTGATGATGTATTCAGAAGCACATCTTGTTTATGTAGTTCCCTCCAGCTCAGTGAAAAAGAAAAGTAATGAAATCGAAAGGAGATGAAGCACAGCAAGAATAATTTCTAGCAGATGAAGACAAAAGTTGCACAGTTCACATCTTTGCCAGCAAAGACCCTCCCAGACATGGAGCCTTTTTTCTCTACATCAGCTTTCTGGTATTTCACTTCTTCAGATGAACCTGTAGCATCAAGTCAGGAAAGCAGGACTTGATGAAATAGGACGTATTACTTGTATGATCCCTGACTGTAGCTCTAAGTGTCTGCGAAAGAAGTATTCAGCTGTACGAGACACCTGATCCTAGCTTTATCCTCGGCAGCTGGCTTGCTGACAAAAAAAACTATATTAAAGCAGAGATGCAGACCTTTCTGATCCTTAGACAAATAAGCTGCATTTTCTTCACTGGTCATTGTATTCCATAAAACAAATAGTTTAGCAGCAAATTCTCGGTGCTTTACTGCATAATTAGGCCAAAATAACCTTTCTTATTATGAATCCCATAAATACTCCTTGCTGGATCTCAGTAGCATATAGAATCAAGGGCAGAAGCCTATATGCTTTCCTCACTAGCATCTCTGCCTGAATTATAGATTTGATTGTCAAACCTGAAATTCAGAAAGAAAAGTTCTTGAAGATTAATAGTTTTATGGAAATAAATCATTATTCTATAACCAGCAACTGCTTCAGCTCTTTCTACATTTCTTGGTGATATCTTTTGAATTGTCTGGACTCTAGCAGATGGTGGCGTGTTTGACTGTTTTGTATTACACTGAAGATGGTGCCGGTGCTTTCAATTTCTGTTTTGAGGGAAACATCATCTGCTCTCCATTGATGGGATTCTACAAGCAGTGCAATTACTTTGAAAACTGCAGGAGTTAAAAATAGGAGAATGCTAGAAGTGTGCTTGTGTTCTCCTGAAGGCTCCTATTCTTTGCTACTGATAGAAACCAGATATTGCGTTGGTTTAGACCAACCAGCCGGGCATACGCTCCTATAGCAAGGCAGAGGGCTAAGAAGTAAAAGCTGGTGGGCAAATATCAACGTAGCCTTAACCCTGCAGACAGTGCTGCAATTAAAAAAACAAACTAACCAACCGGAACATTGAAGTGATTGTTGCATCACGATGCTGTATTTCATTTCACTGAGCCGATACACGTGTAAGTCCACTTACCAGCACATTAGGCAGTTCCCACTGGCTGATCGCAGCTCAGAGTGCTGGTGGGTAACTAGCTGTTAAGAGCATTTTGTTTGCTATTCTCCTGCAAGGACTGGCTGAACTTTGTCAATTTTTTTTCAAGGGAAAATTGAGTTTTTTGCAATTTTCCAGGTGGAAAATGAGTTTTCATTAAAGAAAAATGTTTTATTTTCATGGGGTATTTTTAGTTCTCAAGCTTTTTATGATTTGAGACTTAAGTATATTGACTCACAGCTCTGACCTATATGCAATTTTCTTGTAAATTTTCTTTTTAAAAAACCTTTCACAAATGAAGTACTGATCTTTGGTAATGCTAGTGAGGAACTACTGTTTGGTAGCAGACAATTCATTTATGCTCCTCTTATGCCCACAGTTTATCTTATGATCATTGTTTGGTCTTTATCCTAATACTGAAATCAAACATTATAGGTAATATGTGTTTTTTATTAAGGCAGGTATGATGACTGATTAAAAGAAAGAACAAAATCCCCACCTTAAAGTATATTTCACAACAGATGGCAATTACCTTGTTATTGTAATTGTAATATACTGCAGGAAATATATTATTTAATCATGAAACCCGGGAAAGATTTTATTTTTCCCTTTATATATAGCACTGAAAAATGCGTATTAGACTTTCATTTTAATTTGAGTGCTAAAGCACTGAAGAAGATATCAGCAATTTGTAAAATGGTTTGAGTTGTTAGGTCAGATTTTACACATACAAATTCTCCTTCATGGCTGTGTCTGGAAGAAGAAGGAGCTCCAGGAGCAATGTGCCTTCTCTTGTTCTGTGGAGTCAAACTTCTTACTTGGCAAACCATGATTACTTCCATTTACCACCACTGCTTTACTGATACACAAAGCTTTTTTTGGGGGTTTAAAAAGCATGACTGTCACAGTTAAAAAAGACACCAAAATCAAACTATTATATATTTTTTCCACCATTAACTACAAACAGAGTATCTCCATTTGATTTCTGTTCATTTATAGGGATAACTATGGCTTCTCAGAGTCTGAACTTGTCAGTGAAATCCAGGGTCCACTGAGTTCCCTAGTGAAGGTTTCAATTGATTTAAATGAAGTTGTGACTGTACTTGGGGAGTCTGACTGTCTAGAAAAATTCCATGCGTTCATCACAGCCAGATTGTCACCTTGATTTATTTTGGTGTAAACATATAGACTTGAACTATTCCTGGTTTACATGCTTAAACAGAGCAAACGATCAGATTGTGCATGGCTTTTGAGCTTGTTCAAATAGGAATCAACTTTCCCCCTGTAGATCACATGGAAGTAACATCAATTAGAAAATGATTGCTAAAATAGAGAAATAATCACTGTGCCACAAGAACTTTTAACTTGTAGGCCCAAAGGGACACATGCCTCTTTTATTCTGCATGCCACTGGCTCTATTAATTAGACAAGCAAGCTTTGAAAACAAACAAACATCCAAACAAAGAATTGCAGAGGTAAAGCAAAGCACTCGTTTTCCATTTAGATTCCTTGACACATCATGAAAACAAACCTGGCATGGATTAATAAATGATCCCCAGATACATAATTTAAGAGCCTTGTGTCAACTGCAAATAAGAACCAAGTCATGCATCCCTTCAGATGTTCATTAATGGATCACAGTTATGCTTTTTTGATAAAATTGTGACAACTGGGCAAGATGCTCAACAAATCAACTTTTGTTTGGTCAGTTTTAAACTTCACTCTTTTGTACAGCTGCTGCTTTTGCAGTTGTTATTTTTTTAAAAACCTAGGTATTGGCTTGAACTGAAGAAGAGCTACCAGATAAACTATATTAAGTGAAGACTTCTTATATCCAATCTTTCTTTATGGTTAACATTTTCTGTTCTTTCCATCCCTTTGCTTTGGGTTAGTGCCTGTCAGAACACCAGTCCTGTTGTGGGCTGCAGTGTTAAAGCAAGTTGCCTTGCATAATGCTGACCATTGTCTAGCAAGTTGCCACACCAACTCAGCAGATCAAGGAGACATGCAAATGGGTCAGGAACACACACAGAGGTTTTCTCCTCACCTAAGAGGATAAGAGCTACAGAGAACTAAGGCAAGTACATTCATCATTAGTGGGTATGTACTACGGAAAGTTATTTACATTTAAACTTAGCTAGAAACCAAAATTCCTCAATCAGTAGAGGGCAATTGATTGAACACCAGAACTTCACAGCTCCTTATAGGTGCTTCAGAGAAATTAAGAGTATTTTTGAAGCTTAAGGAGGAGGGGTTGAAATCTTTGGGCTAGTAGGCAAAACTCTCTGGGGGGAGCTTTGCTATGCAGCTTTAACTTTCAGAATTACGTGCTCCTGGCTGTATTTCAGCCCTCGCTGTAGGGGTTATTGCCATTTTGGGATACCAGAATGAAGAATGAAATGGAATGCAAATTACTATTAAATTAACTAAATAAAAAACAATGTAAATCTGCCTGAAAATATGACCTTAACTACACTAGGTGTTAAAAGAACTCAGCCTGGTCCTGTACTACCTTTTGGACTGGATTTTACTGTTTGCTCTGCCACAAGCTGTCATATGACCCAGGGAATCTTACTCTTCCTCTGTGCTGTTTGTTTCTCCCCTTATTTGTACAAGTCACCCTTGTGCTCTTTGGAGAACAGGTTATAAAGAACCTAAGAACCTGACAAGACAGGACTCATTTTATCTACTTCTTAGTGCTTCAAGTAGTAGTTAGATTTGTGCCAACTTTGACAATTAGAAGAAGGAGGGTAACTAGAAACTTAGATGCCTCTGCAGGTCTAAAATTGACATCTATGATCCCTACATTTCTAGAAACTTTGAAAGGGATTTGATTTGTGCATGACTCCTACATAAACCATATGGCTTGCTCCTCACTCCACTGGGACATTGTCAAAACTGTACTTCTGTTAAAATGGAGGAGGACCAGACTGTATTTTTCAAAGTCCTTCCAGCGGTTCAAGGGAGCAAATGACTTTGTGTCCGGGGGAGAGACCCTGCAGGCCCTGGAGGGGTTAAACACCCCTCCCAGGGAGCATAATGCATGTCTGAGTGCATGATGTAATGCTGCAGGGAGGATTTCAGTGACCCCACCTTCCCTGTCTGGGGGTAGCAAACTTTTCTTACGCATTTACTAGGTAGACTTACTTAGGTAGCAAAACATTAGGCTGTATTAGGCACTTGCAAGATGAAGAGAATGGTTTCTGGAAAGCTTGTTCTCAGGATGCTGTTTGTGTTTGATGGTGCTTTGAAGCATCCCTCCTCAGGAAAGGATTTTCTCACAGTTCAACCTCCAACCAATTTTCTTTAGCATTAGCAGCTTCCAGTGTCTGCTTAGAGTAGCAGAGACAGATCTGGGCATTTGTGACGCTGAGATCCGTTCTAAAAACAGTGATGAAAATGTTGCTTTCTGTGTTACTTTAGTTGCTGGCCTGGAATTAATGTTAATTTGCTGAGGATCAGCATTCTTCTCAACATCGTAGGGGGGACAAAAATATAGCTCCTGCCTATGTTGTTAAAAAGAGGTGAGTGTTTTGATGAGCTGAATGCCAACCAAAACAAGTGGAAAGAGGAACTGCAAGGTTGATCTGATGCTAAACTGGCAATATTCATTACACGAGCAATGTAGGTGACCAGAAAGCAGACTAAATTATGCAGACATCTCTTTTTCACTGGTGACCAACACTGTGATGGCAGATGCACAAACCTTGACTTGTCTGTTGTGCCACTAATCCCTTTTGTTGAACATTTTTCATGTGTTAACTGTGGTTAACTGCTAGTTTTGTTGTCAAGGTTTTGAAATATTATTGATACACCGTTAGAAACAGAAAGCAATCTTGCTTTATTTACTGTACAGCTTATTTTATTTTTGCCTTGTTGGCTGCTTTTTAGAAGGACTTGGAATATCATAAATAATTATTGGATAAATAATGCCTGGAAATAGAAAAACATTTAGTACTGTTCCAGTATGGTTCCATGTATGTTCTCAAAACGTGTCATAACACACCAGAAGTATTTTTTACATGTTTTGTGGAAATGTTTCATTTTATTTCTTTTTGCTTAGCTTGTTTGGTTGGATTATTGGAAGGACAGGGCTGTGTCACTCAGGATCAGTTTGAACCAGGCACACTCAAGTATACAAGATTTTGCAGGCAGAGCCCTCTGCAGATGAGAAAATTAGATGTCACACCACTCCTGCCCTAATCAAAATGGTATTTGTCTTATGCGTAATGCCAACAGCATTTCTCCCATTAAAAAACTCAAATTTTAATAGNAGAACAGGAGTGCATTCAGAGGCATCCTTGGGCTGGGCTGGGAGCTGCTCACATCCCCGGAAAATTCAGTGGGAGAAAAAGTTTATGGAAGCGAGTAGGAGTTTATTCAACAGTGTCTGAGGCCTTTCAGAATCATGAGTGAGTGTCTATAAGGGGGCAATCAAGCATAGGCTGGGAATTATCTCTGTTGGTTGCCTACCTGTGACAGGCCCTCAAGTGCGGCTAAGAGGCTCATTCAGTGCTGGGCAAACAATAGCTGAAGGGGAACAAACAATTCAGAGGAGTCTATCATTCTGTATGGTGTTATCTTTAGCACTGAATAAAACCGGAGTTCCCCCTTTCTGCCTCGTAGTCAGCAGTATTTTTAGGAGCCAGTGGTACTTTTCAACTCTCTTTCACTACATTTCAACAGGTTCACAAGGGCACGAAGTGCAGTATATAAAAAAAGGATAATAACTTTACTCGAGTGCAGGAAAAGGCCCAATGAACAGAGCAGCCAAGCTTGCAGGACTAGAATAGATGAAAGTTTTTTGGAAGAGTCAAGAAGAAACAGCATTGTCTACATCTAAAAAGGTCCCAGTTTTACATATAGTAGCTTCTGGGGAATGACGCAGAAAACGCTTTTTGTTGTTGTTGTTTTTACCATAGAGAGAGATCTTTATTTCCTTAGAAAAATGCACTTCAATTGTCAGAAGTCTGTATTAAAATAACTCATTTTATTTGGCAAGAACAGTAAAAATAAGTCTGGCTCTTCTTCCACACTGAATGGACTGCTCAATCTGCAGCGTTGTTTACTGTGTGTAAGGAGAAAGAGTCTGGAAGTGGCAAATACTGGTCCTTAGCTGCCTGTCTGGGCTGAGCTGTGAGGTTCCGTTAACAGCAGTGCTGGAGGTCTAGCTGTAACTCCTTGATGGTAAATCCTTGCACCAGTAGGAGCCGGGATTGTGGAAGAGGCGAGAAGGAGAGATTGGGCTTGACTTTCAAGTGCTCTCTGCGTCTTGTGGGAAGATGATGTGTATGCAAGGTGGTATTTAGACCACTGCTATGAGAAAGAAGGAAGGTCGAAGAGGCAGGCTTGTCTTACCCTCTGAGAAAATGAGGCTGTGACTAATTTGCAGGAACTTCAAGGGTGTTCTGTTCTTGCCTTTGTATTTACAACAAAGAAACAGAGAGGGATTGCAGTAGGTGGAGGGAAGAGCTGAACATTCATCAGGTACAAAATAGTGAAAAACTGGTCTATTTTTATACTCGTTTTGCAAATTTAGTGGTGCCTTTGATTGTCATTTCTACTTTTGCATCATGGAGATGACAGACTTTTTGGTCAGGCTTTTCTGTAGTGTTCATCATTGTAGGTCTTCATTACTTCACTGAAAGTGATATTTGTAAATCCGTCTCCAGTTACGATGTTGCTATTTTACATCTACTGAACTGGGATGTAGATCAGAAGCACTAATGAAAAAATGTCACAAGTAATCTTGAAACAGAGGTCTAGAGAGAGTTCAAAACGCCCATGTCTCCTTACTATCTTAAAATACAAACTCACTTGAAGTTTTAAAAGATATAAATTGTGTTCCTGGAAGAGTCAAAGTTAGAAATTAGCAACCTTCCCACAATACTTCA
>WAAB01010548.1:0-30056 GCA_013389865.1 Piaya cayana | reverse complement strand
GTGATTCTATGATTCTGTGTGTTACTGCCCTGAGCTGGGGACTCTGTGACATCTGAGCTTCATTACACATTGGGGTGGTTGAAATCTCTTTTTGACTCACCCGTTTATGTTCCTTGTTTCCTGATTCCCACTGTTAATATGTCACTGCTCCAGCTGGAAAGGGCCTGTCTGCTCTCCAGCGCCTGCTTTGTTGGGAACAGTGCCTAATATTTTCACTGCAGTGAATGTAATTTGGACTCGATGATCCAGTGAGTCTCTTTCAACCTGGTTGTTCTCTGATTCTATGATTTTATGACCGTTGCCTTGCTGAAATACAGTGCAGGTGGCCTTGCAAAAAGTGGAGTTAGCAAATAGAGGACTTGTAGGCTGCCTGGAGAAAAAGTGTTCAGGTGAAGCTCTGTGGGTAAGACAGGTTGAAATTAAATTTGTATTCGTTTTGGTTGAATTTGGTGTTTCTGTTCTCCATCTGATGAATACCTGTTCTATAGACATCAAGACTGTACAAGTATATTCAGGTCAGAACAGCTATATAAGCAGAATTCTCCTTTTTTAATAAGAGATATTATTCTTAGTGCAAGTAAAAGGTATTTTAAAGGCATTGAGCAAACCAATCTCATCACATGCATTTTCTTCTGTCAAACAAGTCACCTACAACTCCCCATGTGCATCCCTGAGCTAGAACATTGTTAGTTCTATTACACCTGCAGCAGCATCTGTTGCTGTGGAAGCCTGTTCTCCTCCAGCACTAGGTGCTTTGGGTTTGGATTTGGTAACAGGCAGCTTGATGTGGAAAACCACCAGTTAACGCAGGCCTCAGGTGCAAATGTCCTGATTTTGCTTGGAGCTTTTCCAGCGCGGCTGGCGCGTGCTTGGCTTTTAAATAATTATTGATATCCAAGGTACAAATCTGAAGTGGAAGAACCGCTTTATAGGTGCTGTTCTTCTTGGCTGATCAGTCATTCACAAGAGATCCTCTGACAGCCGACAAACACCGTGTACAAGCCCTGAAGGTGATTCCTGCCAGATGGCAGTCAATGTGTTTGGATAATAGAGACTTCTGTTAAAGGAGCTGTGGGCACACGTGTTCCTCTGGCTTGCTGCGTGAGGTGGTGCTGATACCATCTGTAAAGCCAGAACTATTGAAAATACAGCAAGGAACAGCACCGACCTCTCTCACAAAGCGCTTTACCCCCTTTTAGACTTTCAGGCTGTGTTACAAAGATCGTGTCCCAAGTATTCATGGCTGATATGAATAGCCTAGAGGTTTGGTTTCCGAGTAGGTTATTTAAAGCTTGTGTGCTGTCTTCTTTCAAGAAGAACCCAGGTGCCAGTTCAGCACGTCTGCCCATCAGGGGACCTGCATGTTCTTCGTCCAGCTTTTTTTCTGTTGGCATTATGGTGTGGGGCAAGCTGAGACACAGAGCTCTCAGCTTACTTCTCCCGTGAGACGTGACCCTCCTAATTGTACCTTTTTATGGGGTCACACAGTTTGAGTCACGTGGGCGCGAGACGATGTGACAGAGAGGGACAGACTGCAGCTGATGTGTCTGCCTTCAAGAGGGCCCCCTCAGGGCACGGGCCCCCACTAACCAGCTCTTGTACAGAATCCCTGGAGGGGTTCAAGGCCAGGTTGGATGGGGCTGGGAGCCCCTAATCCAGTGGGAGGTATCCCTGCCCATGGCAGGGGGTTGGAACTGGAAGGGCCTTCCAACCCGACCTATTCTGTGATTCTATGATTCTCCTAACATAATTTTTTTTGTGCATAACACATATGTGCCACTGCCACACCTTTTATTTTGCTTAGCAGTCAGTGGGGCTTGTGCGCAGTAGCTGTAACGAGCTGCTCAGGATTCGCTTCACAGATCTCCAGCTGAAGTCTGGCTGGACTCAGCCATTAACCACAAACATGCTCACCAACTGAGTGCTGATGTTGTGAAATAGTCTGAGGGATCTTGGTTTCAGTTTGTGGTTTGAACTCATCCCCATGTTTTGGCTAATTAGGTTAAGAACAGAGACCAGGAGCTGTTGATCAGCCAGGGCTGCACTTCTTAGTTGAGGCACATAGAAAAGTAAGTTTTCTTATCCCCAGTTTAGCAAAGCGCTGGGAGAGAACTGCTCTGTGTGTGAGAGCAGCACCGAATTTGGCAGAAATGGTGTGTTGGAAGCTACTAATGACCTGAGGAAATTACTGTAATGGGTTTGATATGCACTGAGGAAGGAGGGTTCTGTAACAGGAGCTTTGCTGCTTTCGAGAACTTGAAACAGGTGAGCACCACCCCTGCTCAGGTGTAGGTACTGAGCTCAGAAGGCATAGAAGGGGCTGCTGGGATGGCTGGTTTACCACTGTGGTGATTAGCAAGGCTGCTGGGTGGTTGTGGGGCTGTGCTTGTGTGGATGCTGGTCTGTCTTCCTTGTGTTTCACAACCTTAGCAAACTTGCTGGGAGGGTAGGTAAGTCCTGCTCTTCTGAAAACATGTTCTTGATGTATGTGGTGTGGCCTATAAGGGTTCAACTAATTGGTTTTTATTCCATCAGGGATGTGCAAGAGTTGCACTGATAGCATCAGTGCTTGCTCAGAAGATTCAATGTGCTCCTGAATGGCCNTAATTGGTTTTTATTCCATCAGGGATGTGCAAGACTGCAGTGATAGCATCAGTGTTTGCTCAGAAGATTGGATGTGCTCCCAAATGGTGAAGGAACAGACCAGAGGAGACCTTTTCATTTAAAGAAAGGTAGAGGTGTTTTATTTGTTGTCTTTTGTAAACAAACTTAGGTTTTCAGACTTACAGGAAGGTTACAAATGAAGAACTCAGAATTGAAACTGCTCTTTAAGCTAATGAGGCAGTTAATAGGCACTGCCATTTGCATGGAGGAAAACAAGTTGAAGAATGATAGTGTTCGGTATAGCGTTGGAGTCAAAAATGGATCTGTTTTAGCCTCACAGAGACGCAAAGAAAATGCCTTCCTGAGCAAACAGTCCAGAGAGGTAATTTAGAATCATAGAATCACTAGGTTGGAAGAGACCCACTGGATAATCAAGTCCAATGATTCCTATCAAACACTAAACCAAGTCTCTCAGCACCTCGTCCACCTGTCCCTTAAACCTCTCCAGGGAAGGTGACTCAACCACCTCCCTGGGCAGCCTGTTCCACTGCCCAATGACCCTTTCTGTGAAAATTTTTTTCCTATTGCCCAGCCTGACCCTCCCCTGGTGGAGCTTGAGGCCATTCCCTCTCATCCTGTCCCCTGTCCCTTGAGAGAAGAGCCCAGCTCCCTCCTCTCCACAACCTCCTAAGATAAAAGAGAACTTATTTTGTTTGTGTGTGTCTCTGAACTGATAGAGCTGAGGTGTGGAACAGACTAAGGAGTAAATATAAAACCCATCTTCATTTTCTCTGGAATGTCAGGGTGTGTTAGGAGGCACAATGTTTGTGGTGTTCTTTGAATGATACCCAGTTTAGGATGTGTGGGTTTTCCTTAATGAGAGCATAGGAAGCAATTAATCCCCCTTACTGGAAAGAGGTGTAGCGTTCTCTCCCTTTTGCCAGGGCTCTTGGGATTCATATCAGCATGAGTTTGCTTGAGCCCTGGAGGAGACTTTAGTTAATAGGAGCCGAGAGCCTGGGAAGAGGAGCTTCTCCTGGGAGAGAAGAGACTTTTTACAGTTCTAAGTACCAGGAACTCTGGAGAACAGTCTGGAGACTTTGCTTCCTTACTCTTGGGAAGTGGATCTTTACATTATTCTGCACCTTACTGATGAGGTGGGTGATGGTGTCTTTTTTAGATTTTAAGGCCTTGTTGTGTCATAATTTCTTGTATGGCTTTAAAACTGACCCCCAGGCACCCTGTAGCCTCTCCCCAAGCAGTTCATTTTATGTGGCATCCCCGGACGCGCTAAACTTGCCGCAGAGCGGAAGATGTATGTGTTGTTATGACCAGCTAATTAGTTAGGTTGTGGGAAACTAAATATAACTGGTGCTGTGAGCAGAGATGATCAGTCACGCTTCTTTTGAAGCGTATGCAGAGGATGTGAAGTGAAGGGGACCAGCAGGAGGGTTTTTGGTGTTAACAGAAGATTGTGAACTCTGAGCTGTACTGACCTTCCTACAGGCTATACCTGACTGTGAGGTCTCTTCAGTATTTCCTTTCTTCACATCCTGCTGTGGAAAGTTAAGAGTGGTTGTGCTGGAGAGGATTTTCTTTTTTTTTTTAAAGAAACTCATGTAGCAGTGCCAGGAAGGGCTTTGAATTAAATTGTACTTTTATTCTGAAGATGAACTGGTCTACTCACAAAGCCCCTTTCCCACACTGCAAGCTTTCTGCCTGTCTACAGAGTCATAGAATCATAGAACAACCAGGTTGGAAGAGACCCACAGGATCATTTTCCAACCATTCTTAAATATGAGACTTGGTTTTCCTCAAACATAACAAATTGTGGGTGCCTTTTCTTCATCTTCTCACTTCTAATCCTGCTTCACAAGTTCCAGGGCAGCTGTGAGAGAGATTTGCTCTTCCTATTCCATGTGATGCCTGAGGTTCTATTGAGATGTCTTGGTCCTTGTAGCAGAGCCCTGGGAAAACAATTTCCAGTGTGGCCAGATTCGGTGAGATGGAAGCAGTGTTATAAGCTCCTCCTTGCTTTAAATTCACTTAAGGATCTGCCTTGATGGAAAATGGGTGTGCTGGGTGCTGCACAGCCCTGTCCTGCTCGCAGTGCCCCAACGAGGCTGCAGATTTTGCTCTGAGGTGGATCAGAGGCCCTGTGCCTCGCGTACAGCAGGGAGGTGAGGAAGGAAAGGGCAGCACAGAGCAGTGCACCAAGGAGAAATGCTCTGGGTGGCTGTAGAGAACATAACTGAGGAGCCACTGTGAGGTGCTGCTTTTGTCACCGACTTTTTCAAGGCTCTGGCCTCTCCACCTGTCCTGATCCTTCTCCTGACTTGCTCCTTCTTGGCCAGTTTCACTCGTGAGACCGTGAAGAGGCCACATGAGCTCCAGCGGATGCTTGTGAGGCTGGGCAGGAGCTGAATTCCCTCAGAGCTGTGCTGTGGGCTGCAGTTGCCCTGTGACATTTCTCCGTGCCTAAATGCCTTTCTTCCAGCAGTAAGGCAATAAACAATGCATGTAAACTCCAGAAACACAGGAAAAATTAATTTGTCTGTTAGCCATTATTGTTATTTGCCATTTCTGCTTTTTAACCAGCCTGAACTATCCCTCTTTGAAATAATTTTCATGCTGCTGGGGAAACACACATGCAGGGTTTTTTTGCTTTTATCTATCTCCCTCATTTATTTCTTGGTGCACGGCCTTTCTAGAGGATTTGCAATAACCTTTTACAACAACCAACTTGATTTAGGAGGGCTACTGCCCATCATTGCTACATTGGTGAGGAAATGAAATGTTTATGAACTCATCTGTATCATCCTCCCAATCCGTAGGGTTTGTTGATGGGATGTTCAGTTTAACACTCTAATAAACTCTGGTCTGCTATTTACTGTGTCAATTAATCTAAAGGTAGATGTGAGAGGGAAGTTTTTGCATCTTCAGTCACATTTCTGGCTTCATTTTGAAGTAAATAAGTGCTGAGTTGAATGAGAAGACATGGCATTTTTTGATAGGAATGGTTGGACTCGATGATCCAGTGGGTCTCTTCCAACCTGGTTATTCTATGGTTCTATGAAATGAGAGATAATGGGTTACTAGGGAAGCATCTTCACTGCACAGTTGAGCTTTTCCTTGTATCCCTGTATCCCTGTAGAATTTGGCTTCCCCAAGGTGAGAAAGGTGTGGATTTTAAGCTGTGGCAGGACTGTGCAGACAGTAAGGGAGCCCTGGCATATACAGGGCTGCCAGGCACCTCAATAATAGGAAATAATCATTTCTTGCTGTTGTGTCGAAGTGCTGGGGTTGTCTCCAACTACTTGTCAAATCTTCAGAGCTTCAGGCTAATGCTGCAAGGGGACAGTGGACGTATATGTTGCCTCCTATGGCGTTAGAGTCCCATTAGTGACCTTTATGTTCCTTCTGGCTCTGGAGAAGACGTGTGCAACTGCTGTTGTGCTCTCCTGGTTTCTTAGTCTGTAGGTGAGAGGGAGGGATGCCCAGTGTCCAGCAGCTCTGGGGAGGGAGGAGAGAAAGCGACACAGAGGGCTGTGAGGAGAGGTGTGCAAACAACCTTCGCCAGGGTGAGCTGGAGCATGCTGTGTGCAACACTTGGGTGCTGGGAGACCAGTAAATAACTCCTAACACAGCTTTGTTGCCCTGTGTGAATGCGCCTTTCTGTCCATCTGGTCTCTCTGCACAAAACCGCTGCAGGCTGTGGTTAGTGACCTTCCTTCTAAAATAAATACACATCTAGCACAAAAGTAGGGAGAACGCTGGAGTGCAGAACAGTTGTTCCTTTTCAGTGCCCTGTGTCTATGTTTTTGATGCAACTCCTGCATGCCAGAGGAAGGCAGCTGTGATGAGTGGGGCCCTGGGGACAGGAGGCTGTCCCCGACTGTCTCTTTGGTGGGTGTTGATGCTGTGGATGACCATGCAAGCCCATATGGATCTGGGATTTCTCCAAAGCGAAGCACTGCGAGTAGTGACCTTTCTCTGAGGATTTAGCCCTGCTCCCAAGGAGTTAAACTGCCAGTTGCTTTGGAAAATATGTTCATTAACAATGTTCTATTTAAAATACAAAGCAAATGCAGTGATGGCAGCAGGTGGCAGGGGGATGGCTCCTTCCATGTGGAGCTGGAGCAGATGCAGGGCAGCCCTCCCCAGCTGCCCCAGGCTTCAGCTTCTCTCTGTGGGTAGAGGAGAAGCTCGGTCATGGTGCATCGTGTCCTGTCTAGGATTGCAGTGGAGAGTTCTTGTCCTTAGGTCAACAAAAAAATATAAAAGCGAGACCTTTTTTGAGGAGCTTTGCGCAGGATTGGAGCTCTGAGCAATGCTGGTGTAGGTAGGACGGAGGCAGCAGAGTGAAACAAGTTCAATGTTGAAATGGTTTGAGGCCAAGCAGGTTTCCCTGCTCTCCAGCAGCCGAGGCTCCAGAGCTCTTCAGGCATTGTTTCTGGATTGAATTTCCTTTGGATAGGGTTTATTGATGAAATTAAAGCTGACTACAAGGAGTCCTGGTGTGTTTTTCATTTAAAAAGAAATGTTATTAAATTTCTGAAACATCTTATTCATTAAAAAACAAGTAACAAACACCCCCTGGTTTATATTGAAGCTGTCCCTAGCAGAAGGAGGAGTGTAAAAGGAGCTTGCAATTCTTTGTAAATGGCTGGATTATTTAATATCAACCCCAAATCTTTTGATCTCATGAGAACAAGAGCACTGTGTCTCTGCCCAATTTTGGGGTGGGAGTTTCTTAAAATCACTAAAACCTTTGGGTAGCATAAAAATCCGTTCCTTGTGCAGCTCCATGAAATACTTTGAGACTCAGATTAATGGGAAAAGAGTATTCTCTTTATTTTCAACTCTCTTGTTTGTAAGAAGGAATTCTGCTCTAATTTTTGAAGAATGGGAGTAGCGTAGGTAACATTCCTTGATGTTTTTGCTCAGAGCAGGGCTGTTGGGGTGATCACATCTTGTAATCTGGTGTTTTGATTTGGACAAAAATGGGAATGTGAAGCTTTTAAAAACATGTGGTTTAAAAATCTCTCTTCTGTGCTGGCGAGAGGCCATCCCATTTCATTAGCTGCCTGTGTTTGGGCCTCAAAAATACTTTAGGAATTGATAAAAATCACAATTTTGGAACAGAAAAGATGATGGGAGTTTTGGTCTTTCCTCTGGGCTGTCTGACCCTGACCTGGTGTCAATGTGGTGTAAAAAGGAAGCTGACGGCACAGACAGTGAAATGTTGGTTTGGTTTGTGTTGGATTGCTTTCCCAGTGACTGGGATCTGGGCTTTCTTGGAAGGAGGAGCCACGTGGAGCGTGCGTGTGTAGGCAGCGTGTTGAGGGACAGTGGCATATCCAGCAGCCTGGCAGGCTGAGTCCCTATAAATAACCTCATGGATCTTCCTCTTTTTTAATTCCTTTTTAGGGTAAGGTTAAATCACATCCCTGGGGCGCTTTATCCCTTCTATTAAGGGTTTTTCCCATTGTGAATGTAGCGCCCACAAGCCCTGTAAGCTGCCTGGGTGTCTGGATAGAGCTCCATTTGGCCCTGTCTCCCAGCCTGGTGAGGGTTTAATCAGGAGATGGTTTGGAGCAGCCTCAGAGAGGAGGCAGCTGCTCTTGGGAGTGCTGGGGTTTATTCCGGTGCCGGCTGCACCTGTTGGCACTTGAATTATGGCCATTTTGTGTGTGGTAACTTAATAAGGCAAAGCTGGGTTTTAATAGAATGAGCTGGCACTCGGATGGGGTTAAGGCAGCTTCATGAATGCTTCGGGAAGGAGAGAGGAGGTACATTTAAGGGCAAGGATGTGGGGGTAACAATCATTCCCTGAGCTATGGCTCTTCCCAGGTAATTGGACTCCTCTTGCTGCAGCTCCAGGAATAACAGCCCAGGGCTGGTTCCCACATACAGAGCCTTTCACGGTGGGCGATACTTCTCATTGCTTTTTTGAGTTGTCCATAAAGCTCTGAATCCGAGGTGGTAGCTGGGATCCCTCCCTAGTGGTGTTACAGACCCCCTGTTGCAGCATTTCGATGGGAACGGTTGGACTCAATGATCTGGTGGGTCTCTTCCAACCTGGTTTTTCTATGATTCTATGATTCATTCCAGAGGAGATTTTGCTGGGAAGAGCAGATCCGTGTGCCCCTCACAGCAGAGCCACCCTGGCCAGTGTTGAGTGTCTCCTCCTGCACCGGGAGCCACCCCAGGAGCTGTTTGGACACCACCTTCCAGGTCTCCTTCTCCCAAAAGTGTTTAAACGCTGATGTCAGTGGTAATTCTGCAATTCTTCCTTCTCCCAGGCAGCCCCTAAAGAAAACGCTTTATTCAGATTAAGTAGTGACCTCCTGGAGAGGGGTCTGTTGCCTTTGTTTCTGATAAAACTTTATTTTGTGAAACACAATTTACAGAGAAAATAATTTAAATGCCAAGTGCTGCTTTGAGTGGGTTTGAACAGTGTTAGAGGGGAAATAACACTTTATAGCCACAGAGTGACCACAGAGATTTATTGATGTTTAATTTTTTTCTGAGACATTACATCGTTTCAATGCAAACAACATGGAAAGGGATGCTTGGGCTGGATGGATCCTGGATGGCTGCAGTTTATTCCATTTTAGCTTGCTTTGATGAAAGTTGAGGTTTTTCAAATGCAAGTGTTGTGCCCCAGAGGCGATGCCTATGGATGCACTGGTAAAAAAAACAGTGAGGTTGGAGGCACATCATCCAGTTCTATGTGGTTTCCATGTCGGTGGTGACAGACTGAGCAGGGATTTCGGGCAAATCTCAAGTGCCATCTGGTCTCTTCCTGAATTTGACTTGTTCTGGGAAGGAATGGGAGAGTTGGCGTGAAGTCAACAAGATGAAGGCTGAAGAAACACTTGCAAAAAGACACACTNACCAGTTCTCAGGCTATTTCGTCCTTACAGAAATCTGCAAATTATCAGAAGGCGTAGATTTCTCTTTTTTTATAGCAGAATCTCAATGTGCGTATAGGATAAACATCTCAGGCTGTCAGTTTGCATAACTGAAACTCTCACTTTGTATCACAGCAGAGTTCTAGGGTGATACTGAAGCCTGAGCGTTTCCATGAATAAACTGAGCATTTCTTTTCACAGCTTGGGTATGTCTGACAGATCCTCTCGAAACAGTTAGAGCTGTGAACAAGACCTGGGAATCGCACTCCTATTCTCTTTGCTCTGGAACAACAGTTTTATTTTGCTGTACTTGTGCTACTGAGGAGACAGTCACGCTGGTTTCTTGATTTCTATGTGGCTGTGGGCACAGAGGGGCCTTTAAGCATGGCAAAGGGGCAAGGTTAAGTGTACAAATGAGAGGAACGTACCATTTGGTGTCTGGGGAAGTCGCTTAGACGGACAAGATGTGCTTTACAAATGCTGTGGAAAAACACAGATATACCAGTTAGAAGAAGCTGCAAGTGATATTTTGAGAATAGCTTTAAAAATACCAGCTGTTCATGAGCTGATGGCGTTAGAAACACGTGTTCATGAATGGATTTGACTCAACATTGTGACAATGTTTGAAGTGTTTAATGTTCTACAACATTTCAGTACTGAAAGGGGGCATAAGGGAGAGGTGGAGAGGGGCTCTGGATCAGGGAGGGCAGGGATAAGAGAAGTGGAATGGTTTAATGCTGCAAGAGGGGAGATTGAGATGAGATTTTAGGGAGAAATGTTTTGCTGTGAGGGTGGGGAGGCCCTGGCCCAGGTTGCCCAGAGCAGGGGTGGCTGCCCCATCCCTGGACGGGTTCAAGGCCAGGTTGGATGGGGCTTGGAGCCCCTGATCCAGTGGGAGGTGTCCCTGCCCACAGCAGAGGGTGGAGCAGGGTGGGCTTTGAGGTCCCTTCCAGCCCAAACCAATCGTATTCTCACCCTGCTTAAATGTCACAAGGCTGAATATGTAACAAATAGCTAATTCTGAGACCAAGTGCTCTATAGGGTTGGTTTAAGCCACCAACTGCTCTACAGAAAGTCAGAATCTGCAGACTGAGTATTGATTTTGAAGCAGCCTTCTCTACTCTGACTGAATCTGGTCTCTTTAGTGATGTGACTGCAGGCTAAGCATGTGGCAACAGTTGTTTTCATGCATCGTGCTTTCACCATAGCTGCAGCTGTATCTGATTTGCCTGAGAAACTAAAAGCCAGCTGAAATGAAACTTGGTGAGAGAGAGATAAATGTAGGATCAGAGAGTGCTGAACCCTTGCACCTACCCTCGTAGTTGATGCAGCCGTTGGAGTCTTCCTGACCTTTCATGAGTTCTTCTACTTCTTCTTCTGTCATCTTCTCACCTGGAGAGTGGAGAAAGCTTGGTTAATTCTTCCTCAGACACACAGCTTAGGCTGAACCCTACGAAAGGTTTTGATTTTCCAAAAGCTTTCCTTATTTTCTGAGTTGGTATCAAAATATCTATATGTGAACTGAGTTTTATTAATTGTAGCTCTCTTTAGAAGTTTTCTGTGTGTGTATATACCCAGGGTTTCTAGTTATTCCTGCAGAGTAAAGGAACCTTGCAGCAAATCCTGGACCTCTGTCCATGTGCTAAATGACTGAAGTGTACAGCCTCTTCTCTCCGTTCCTTCAAAACCAGAGACTCTTAATACCTCATCTGAATTTAGAAGTAATAAACCAAACCTTTTCCTTTGGCCTTTGAGTTTTGTTTGCTTTTGTTGTAGAGTCTTGTCTGTCTTTCCAGCCTCCTGCTGCTCCCAGCTGGTTGGCATACCTTCCCTCCCACTCCCGAGCCTTCCAACAGCAGCAATTTTTAGAGCGCTCCCTTACCCAGAGTAGCCAGTACGTGACGGAGCTCAGCGCCCATGACTGTGCCGTTGCCTTCCTTGTCGAAGACGCGCAGACCTTCAACAAAGTCCTCGTAGGTGCCCTGATCCTTGTTGTTAGCGGCTGCTTGCAACATGGGCAGGAACTCTTCAAAAGTGATTTTCTTGGCATTCATCTCTGGAAGGAAAATATCAGTTGTTACATGATAGATTCATGTTCATTCACCCTGAAATGTGGGAGTGTCTCCTGCCTCGGTGGTGAACCTCTTTCTGTTCTTTTCTCTAATCTTTGTCTCGGGGTTTGGTGGTTCCTTTGCAGAATATGGTTTCTTTCTTATTGTGGAAGTTAGTTTTTACATCCACCTGATTTTTCATAGAATCACCAGGCTGGAAGAGACCCATCGGATCATCGAGTCCAACCATTCCTTTCAAACACTAACCCATGTCCCTCAGAACATCCTTACTCCGGTCCTCTTCTTGTTATTTGCTTATATCTGTATTTTTCTTTCAGAAATGAAACCTGTATGAGGTGATCTTTTCAGATTTTTGGAGATAGACAACTGCAGAATACAGTAAACAGAAATCTTGAGCCCCAACAGTAGGAAGAGGTGACCAGAGTGGGATTTTGGGACTTAAACAAACCCCTGAGGCTGCTGATGTTACTGAGCTCTTCAGGTTCTCTTGGATATGGTAGCAGAGACTATTAGTGGTAGAGTTCACTGTTTTAAAGCAGGAATGTCTGGTGGGTAATGGTGTCCAAATTCTCTATTGATGGTGATTTAAACCTCTGCACTGTGGAGGTTCAAGGACTCACAAGCTTAGTGCATTGAACCCCTTTGCTCTTACAAGGCAGAAGTTTGAGGAAGGCCTCACTAAGGACTAGGACAGCTTGTGTTAGAGCAAGGCTGCCAAGTGAAAAGATCTTTTTTGTGACAGGTGATTCCCCCTCTACTCCTTAGCTCTTTGTGAAAAGCAGCCTTCATCTGGGCAGTGATGAAATGGAATGGATGGAAACAAAGGAGAGGCTTTTCACTCTACATTTGTTTACAGAAGCTATTTGACTCTCCAGCCATTTGAAAATAAATCAGTTGTTGCTGTAGTCACTTTAAAGACTGTCACGGTCTTAGGGCTTCCTGCTGGTGCCAGTGCTTAACTCTGCTCTTCTGAATTGTTCCTCAGAGCTGCCTTTACCAGATCTGAGTGTTTGGATATAATTTAGCCTATCTTAGTGTGGTTCTGAATGACTGAATTCAGGGCTCACCTGCTGCCAGGACCCTGCTAGGAGAAGGTTGCTGGTTTTAACATTTCTTTTGCCTCTAAGAGGGGAGAAGAGGAAAGAAAATGTCTACTGAATGTCCAGCATGTGCCTCAGTGTGCCTGGCTGTGTAGGAGCCTTGGGCAGGCGCCCCCAGTCAGCAGGAATATCTAGGTGGGCTGCCAGTTCTGTGTCTTGGCTTATGCAGAAGGTCCCGCACTGGAACGACCTGAAGAGCTGAGTATCACCTGTCAGAAATGGACTTGCAGCTTCTCAGCAAGGACCCGAGCACAGATGGACTGTGAGCAATGGTGTGTGCGTTACACCAAGTTAACACCCAAATGATCCCTATAGAAAATTCTCTGTAGCTTAAGGAGATTTTCCTCTTTCCAAGCACTCTATTCCCCAACATCATCACCCTCTTCCAAAGGAAGTGGAGAAATTTCTTATATGGTTGCTGCAGAGCTCCCCCTCTCCCTCCTGCTGTGATTATTGGTGCTGCTGCTGAGGGTTCCCCAGCCCGAGAGCCTGTGGGCTACTCACCCTCTTTGCTGGGGTTGCCCAAGATCTTGTTGACCTCGGCGTTCGTTGGGTTCTGCCCCAGCGCCCGGATGATATCACCAACCTGGCTGAGGGTGATCTTGGCATCGCCAGTCCTGTCGAAGAGGAGGAAGGCCTCCTTGAAGTCTGCAAGGGAAGAGCAGCGGTTAAATTGAGCCAGGCAGCTCCCTATTGACAAGTTGTATTGACAAAGAAGGGAGCCTGTTGTCTCCTGGCCCCGTTCCACCAGCTCCAGGGGGAATTAGCCAGGGGAATCTTTGGCCCATGAGCCCAAGAAAAACTCCTCCCTTCTGACATTTTGGCATCGCTATTTTTAAACGTTTATATCTACCTTTCCTAGCAATCCTGGGTCTGATAGCCATCAGTAGCTTTGTGAGTGACCCTGGGGGTATTCCGAGCACACGGAAGGGTGAGCTTTATGCAGACACTGCCATTCAAGAACAGCTTTAGATCACAGGAGCAGAAGGTAAAACTGTTATCTGCTCCACCGTGTCTCACCAGAGGAGCAGGACTCTTCTGTCCAAGTGCCTAGCAGAGCAAAACGCCTGCTGCATCTCAGCATCTCAGCTACCCAGTGCTAGTGGGGGAACTTGGAGGTGGATTTCAAATGCTTCTACTTTGGTTTTCTCCTGAAGTTTCCTTACAGTGACATTTCTACTCTTTCTCTGCCCTTTGCGATCTGTTCCTGCTTCTTACTGCTCCATGAGTACCCGGCTGTTCCAGCACCAATACTCATGTGGTGCCTTATTCCCGTGTGTTTCCAGTGTTGAGGTTTTGCTTCTTTCAGCGCTGCCAAGGGCTCAATGTTCACCAGTTTCCCTTTTGCTGCTGACCAAGGACTTGGGGTGTGACACTTCTACACAAACCAGGACAGAGGGTTGTCTCCATCACACTTCAGGTCTTCATCTTCTGTTGCAAAGTTTAATGTTAATCATTTTGCTTTATCTTTTCCAGGGCTTTTAGCGTATTTATCGCGATAAACAAAGAAATATGTTCTTATAAAAGAGAGGAGGAGGTGAAATCAAGAGTCTAGCCAAAAAGCCATTGTTGAACCTCATGTCAGAGCATCTTAGACTGTGCTGTTTCTTTTCTGCGCTGCAGTGTCTGATGATGCTGTGTTGTAGCTCCAAGTAAACCAAGTGAAATATCTTCTCTGTGGCCTTGATGCGCTTCCAGCAGCGAGGCAGGCTTTGTGTTTCACAGCGTGCGTAGGTGGAATGCTCTTTGTGCTTTGGGGCAGATTTAGGAGTCACAAACCACATTTCATATCGCCTCTTCATTCATCTTGTGCTGGGGGTGTGTGATGTAGAGATATCGAGGTTCTAGCCGTAGCCATCCATATTCCACCATAGCAGAGGAGCTGCTGGTGCCCAGTAAAACTGCTGATGCAGGATGTCTGCCTGCTCTGCTGTAATGTAATCCATCTGAAACTAATCATCTTACTGTCTGAGGGGAAAGACCTATACCCTTTTACTGCTCCCCCCTCTTCCCTTACAGCTTTTATGGCAGGGTATGAAATCAAGGCCTCCTGGACCTGGGTCAAGCTTCTCTGTTAAATACACCAACACGATACTGGCTCCAGCAGCCGAGGTCGATGGAGCTGTAATGATATATAACACAAGATCCCATCCTTCATCTGGTGCGTTAGTGACTTTTAGCCAGGGTGAGGTGTAAAACAAAGCCAGTTTGCTGTTAGCAAAGCCAGCAGAAGTTTCTTGGCTTTGTAAGTCCTGTGAAGGTTTATGTTCTCTGGGTTCTCAATGCTGCTCCCCAGCTCAGAGGAAAAGCCTGCTTTTATCTTGGTCACTCAGGCAGGTATTTTCCTGCAACACATCTTTGCTGTGGGATTTTCTTTTCAGCTTTGTGTTGTTTTATTTGTTTTTAATTTAACTAGTCCTAGTTTATGCCCCTGCTCCAACAAGCACATCTGAAATCTCTCTCTGAGGAAGGTACTTGTGGCACGGAGACAGTGATGAGGGTGGGACATCTCTGCTCCTGGGAAATCCTCCCTCTCTCAAGTAGCTTTTAATCGCTCTGCTGCTTGGTTCAGCTATCGCAGCATTACCGGGTGATCTGAAATATTCTAGGAAGCTGAAAGAAATATTTTCCATTGGTACCCGCAGTAGCAGCTTTGAATTGATGGTGCTTCCCCATAAATCCTCCAGATCCTTTAGTGAAAGTTTGAGAATTAAGAAGTGAGAAAGAGTCCAAATGGTTTTCCTCGTCACCAGGAGCGTTTGGACTCCAGGAAACAGAAATGTTTCTAGTCCCACTGCCTTGTACCTCTCTTTTGCCTCTGTAGCCCCATTCAAGAAGTTTAGGGCTCTCAAGACCCACTTCCAGCTGTTCCTCACCCTCTGCATTTCAAGTCAATCCTCGTGTCTTCAGTTCTAAGTATTTCCTCACAGAGAGGAGTACTAACTATATTTGCTACTGAAAGTTGGATGTTATGTTTAAACTTACATGATATTAATATAACCTAAATGCATCTCTTGTGATATTTAAAACACACCAGCTTACATTTCCAGAGCCTTAATGAAGGTTTTTGGTCATATCAGAATTTTTAATTGGATCTTTCCAGCAATTTGGAACTTGCTGGTGGCTTGTCAAGCAGAGAGTGCAGCAAGATGCTCTGGAATTGCAGAATATCCAGACTGTTGTGTTTATATGCAACAGTTTACACAAGCGACTAATTAATTACATGCTTCATGAATGTATTTACGGAAGAAACAGCCTTTGTTCCTCCCTTCCTACAGCACCACTTGGCAAAAGGGGACACCCAGGCCTCTTGCACCTTCTGTTCATGGAAAATCCCAATGTCGCTGCAGCTCAGTTAAACTTTCAGCCCACTCCCTCCTCCTCTGCCCATTTCCCTTATGCCTTCTAAAATCCAAGACCTATTTTGAGCATCCTTGTGCCCGGCCGGCGCGGGAGCTCAACTGAAACATGTGCAGGAGGCAGAGCTGCTAACACCACCCTATTTCCTCTTTGTACCGTGGCATAAACCTCTCGGCTTGGGCAGGGCACAAGCACTCGGATAAATTACGTGTAAATCTCCAGTCAGATTCTTGTTCGGCATAAGTCAGCACAGCTCCTCTGAAGTCAAGAGTGTGGTGATTTATACCGGCTGCAGCCCTAGCTCATCTCTTTGTAAAGGTTAAATGTCTGTAGTTCCTCTCTGAGTCCGCGTACATGTACAGCACATCAGCTCTCTGGTAACTTACCATCCTGCTGCTCCTTGGAGAACTCGATCTGTTGGAAGGAAATCAATCACAAAAAATAGCTTAGGAAGGGGGAGCCGGGGGAGGACCTGGTTTTTAAAGCATCCAGCTCAATCCATGAGTCATCTTCCAAAAACCAGCAAGAATGTGGCCTGTCAGATGCACGGGAGTAACTCAGATAGCAAAAGGGCTGTTAAGACTGGTGAGTATTTAGCATTCCGTAGCCATTATGTTCCCCCTCTCGCCCCTTGTTAGAGTTTAGCTTTTATTTTACTTACCATTAATTTGGTCAGGAGTGAAGGACTGTGGTTGGGAAGAGAAAAAGAGAAGAGAAAACTAGTACTGCTGAAAATGCACTGAGAGAAAGCAAAGACCTCGAAGTAGCTGAGCGCTCTCCCATCTGTCTTGCCTAGACTAGCGACTTCCCTTGTGAAATTGCACCACCAGGTCTGTTGTTAAAGATTGCATCAACATCTACATCCCAGGGAAAACCAGGATGGTGGCTAGAGGCAACAACAATCAGAGATGATGTTAACATACCACCAGGTCACTTGCTGGTTTAGTACAGACCTGTTTGATTAAGATGATTAGAAATAACATGGCTTTACAAGCACTTTTTTTAAATATTAACATAGAAATTAAACCAATCCCTTAAAATCTGTTTCAAATTGGTTTTGTCAGCACGTTGTTTCATAAAGTACTAAACTATGATTCTAGAGAAAAGCGTTACTCTTCCTTTGCCACCTTAGCAGGTTGCATCTGATTTAAAACCCCATTGTCTGAAGCTGTGGGAGCTGCACGTCTGCCATCGCCTGGTGCAGAACTCGAGGCTCTCTGGTTAACCTCGAGCTGCCTTTAGGTTCGAGGAGGAAAGCTGAGCAAACCTAAACTCTCTTCTGGACTGTCTTTCCTTCTTCCCCCCCAGCCCCCAGAACTATCTTGAGTGAGAAGCCCAAATCACTTCTCTCAAATACACTGGCTCGTTGCTAACCGTTAGCTTCCCAGTGGACCCACCATGGCTGAGAGATGGAAAAGCAGAGCAGCGGACGGACAGGAGGGATTAGCTGAGAGGTCTCGAGAGTGGTCCTGCTTTCTTGGCCTTCCTTCCCCTTATTTATCTGGCGGTGCTGACGGCAGTGCCTGGATTAGGTGTCAGAAGGAAGCGGTCCCTCCCCTTGGCGAGTTCTTTAGCTTTCTTAGGGCAAAGTGACAGGAGGCTCCATGTCTTGATGGACATCTCCCATTGGCTATTTTTAGGAGGTTGGAGAGGGGCAGGGAGTGGCAAGCAGCAGGTTTGATTCACATCAGCACTTTCTGGGTCCGTACCATGGAGGGGATATTCCTTGTCCAGACCTACCAAGGCTTCCTTATAGGGAAAGGTTCCTTTTCTCCAATAAGCTGTAAACTTGGCAAATGAGGGGAGAGGTGCCAGGTGGTGGCCCAGCTGGCTGGTTTGGCACATGGTTTGCGTGTTGGGTGGCCCTTGCACCTTCCCTGGGCTTTTCCCAACTCGGATAGGGATAATATAGTGATTAATGTTGGATGAGCAGTGCTGTAGCTTGTCTGTGTGGTGAGATCCAGCTGTTGGCACTGAGCAGGAGATTAACCTGGTGATGGAGGTGGTGTCCCATGGTGAAGCTCTTTCTCTGTGCTGGTTATGTTTTATGCACTTTGAACACTTTTAAGAGGAAAAATGATCCGTGCGTTTTGCATGTGTTTTGATCTGTGTTGCTAGGTTAGCAGCCGATGTGGAGATGTAACAACCGACAGGACAGCGGGAAATTTGTATTCTCAGTAGCCCGTGCTCTCCAGGACACCCTCCTCCAGGGCTGGAGTTAGGTAGGATGGCAGCGTGACGGCTTTGGAGCTCGCTGGTGTGGTGAGAGGAGGTGCTGCTGAGGGTTCTGTGATGCGGGGGCAAGGGAGAAGCCGTGATAGAAGCCAAGACCCTCCAAGGCTTTGTGAAAGGGAAGGGCTGCTGTTCATGGTGGGAAGAGAGGTGCTTGCTTTTTGGGTTGTAGAGTGAAGGGATCGTGGTAGGACAAGCGTGGAGTTTCTAAGTATGTTGCAGGAGGTGAGAGGCTGCAGTTTTTTCAGTAGATCCAGTCCCACCATGCAGCAACCGGCAAGTCCAGCTGAAATCCCCAAGCTGATGCTGGGAGAGGCTGTAAAAGGACTGGAAAACTTTTCTCCAAGCTTCTTTTCCTCATCGCCTCGGCTGGGTGAGGAGTGTCATGGAGCTGGGGTGGAAACAATTATATCTCAACAGACTCCCTGCTGCAAACTCCAGTCTCCTCTCTAATTTCTCTTGGTTTCTGTTGTTGAGCATTCAGTGCTCCTGGCTTTCTAATGACAAAATATGATTAGTGAGGGAGATCTTTTCCTGTAGCTCTGTTAACCTTTGGGAATGTTTCTTTTTCAGTCTGTTGAGAGCACTCAGAGAAAGAACCCAGTCCAAGCAGAATTAACTTCTCCATTTGGTTTTCTCCTTTTTATTTATTATTCTTAATGGAATGATCACAATAGGTAAAAAAAAAACTTGGTGAGGTTTGAGGCATTAACCTCCTATCTCCTATTTTAAAATCTAAAGATACAAATAGGCTTGATAGTCCTTGTGAGTCCATTCTAACTCACTGTTCTATGATTCTATGGAACTGCAGGGAATTATCTAAGCTTGCTGTTTCAACTGGAAAACCTGCTGTGTCTAAAGGGCTGATCCACCTTGTTGGAGAAATATCTGGGAAATATACTGAGTGTGAAAAACGCTCCAGTGCCAATTCTTCCTTTTCATGTTTATTTCTGCTGTTTGTAATCTCTTACAGGGGCAGGGATGAATTCAGGACAAGGTGTAGCCATGAAGGTGTCATCGTGTAGGAAAGAGAGGTCGATGCTTTTGTGTGAAGTAGCCGACATGGGTTTAACTCAGGCTTCCTGCTAAATATTGGCTGAGACTGGGGCTGGGAGAAAGCCAGCGCAGCTCTTGGCTATCAGTCCCCATGCGTTAATAGAGAAGTTTCTCAAGACCTTGGCAGAGCTGAAATGTTACCTGGGTCAAGGCAGAGTGTTGCCTTTTGTGGAATTTGCCTTCTGCCCTCAGCCTCTCACTCTCTGTTGCCAGCTTCTGGGAAATGCTTGCCTGAAACCAGCATTTTAAACCCCTAACATTTTAAAGCAAAACTTTAATTTTCTTGAACCCTTTTTTCTTGCTTCCAGACGAGCTTTCTGGTTGGTTACAACAAAGCTCATCCCCAAAGGCTGTAAATGCCAGGTGGAGAGTGACTGGGGTGCATTTGTCTTAGGTGTAGAGAACTGATGGATGGATCAGCAATTAGGTTTGAATGGGCTATCGAACATGTATAAATGGAGAGGGGTCTATGTAAACTAATTGATCTTTAGACCGTGTCAGACTTGAGCTCAGAATATTCATGGAAATACTAGCGCACCGCATCAGCCCCTTGTTTTATGGCTGATTTCTTGAATAAAATCTCATTTGGTAGGAGTTTGCTGCACTTGCATGAATTAAGAGTCACCCCGCTTTAAAGCAGTAGGGTCTGTTGCGGCCTTAAAATGCTGCTTGCTTTGGGTAAGAGCCCCTGCAAATGGCCTTGGCATAGAAAATATTGCCACAACTCCTTAAAAGAAATCAAAGTTAAGATTTCTGGCCCTGTGGGAAGCTTTCATGAGCTTCAAAATGGTGGAAGAAGTATTTTGCAGTCAATTTTGTTCTGGTCCGGGCAGTGTCAGAGGATGCGATAAGTCCTGGGGCTTTAGGGAAGATATTGAAATTTGAGGGAATTTGGCTTAAAAACAGGAATGCCCTCAGCAGAACGAATGAAAGGCTGAAAGATCAGAAGGACCTGGATTTCTCAGCTTGGCTTAGTCCTTTTTTTAAGGAGAGTGCTTTTATCCAGAGGTTGACTGTGCCAAAAAAAAAAAGGTGGTAGGGTTTGGGATTTTATTTTTAAGATTAAGGCTTTTTCCTGTCCAGTTTGTGACCACCTTCTGTTCCTCCTCATGCTGGGTGGGCAACTTCTGATCAGGTCCCAGATCAACAGTATGATTGAACCTCAAAATATGCTCCTGGGAGTTAGGCAGGTGGAGCTGCTGAATGCTTTATTACCCTTTGGATGAATTGCAGAGAAGGGAATCATTGTAGGATTTTATCAGAGTCCCCAGATACTTCAAGGTTCAGTCTCTATGGAAGAGACTGAGAATGTATTGGTTGTCTTGGAATATCAGAACAGCAAATCGGGGAGTCCCCTGGGATACTCATTGTATATTTAGCCTCCTCTTCTGGACTAGAGGGGTTTGGGGTGTAGATAAGCCAGGATTGTGTGCCCAGCAGTTGATATGATACCTGCTTGCCTTTAATACCTACTTCTTGATTAATGCTGCTGCGCATATTTCCTAGCAGACATCACAGGGTGCAGGATTACAGAGCTCAAACCCCTTGAAGAGCAGGGCTGTCTCCTGTCCCTCACCGTGGTTCGACAGCTCCTGCAGATGATGCCACTGATTTTCGAGAGGCTCCTCGTTTGAGTGAGCATCAACAGGCTGGTGGATTTTGTCTTGTGTATTTCACAAGGCAGAGAAATGTTCAGAGCAGAGTAGCTCTTGAGAAAGAAAGTTTTGAGAGCAGAACTGCCTGGAAATACCATTGAAGAAGGAATAAAAGTGACAACCATTAACGTAGGGGAGATAATTGTGTGTGAGAGATACAGCGAGGCTTGGAAGAATCCAAATCGGAGTTAAATTAGCCACAGAGGAATTTGACTTTATTCTGAGCATTCTCTGTCACTTCCCAGCTTGGAACTTAACGGTTCCTTTTCAGCTGTGCAAAAACTTTGGGATGAGCCTTGCTGCTTTCTTAACGTGCCCTCTGAAAAGCCTGGGAGGGAAACGTGCTTGAACAGCACTGATCACACTGTTTCAAACAGATTTCATTAGCCGAGCGTATTCTGTTGTGCTCTCTTGTAAGAGCCTCCCTGTTCTAATTGTGTTTAATTTTGCTTGAATGTGAGCAAGCGAGAGGATGTGTGAGGAAACACTAGGCTCCCGAGTGCTGCTCTGGGAGGGATTTGTTGTTTTAACGTGCCTCCCAGCGGCGGTGTTAGCATATTAACATGATTTAAACTGTTGCTACTTGACATTTAAGTGCTATGTGGTGAGCCAGCCAGTGGGGTTTGGCAATGGGTGCAAGATGTAATAAAGCCTCAGTGAAGAGGAGGCACATTTCCAGCTTGGCTCTTTAGGATCTCCTTACTGACAACTTCTTTCTTTACTTGTGGTTAAATTAGTCCCCTTCTTTTTGTCTGATGTAAGATAAGCACAAATAGCTTGTCGCTATCTGTTACAATCTCTCTAAGGAGGTTTAAAGCAGCGTTTTAGAAATATCGTAGGGTGGGCTTGGTTTATTAGTTGATGGGAGATAAGGCTCTACCACACAACCCCTGTTAAGACTCTGTGAGCTCCTGAAATATGATTCTCTATGTAATTTTCTTTGATTTCATAGAATCACCAGGTTGGAAGAGACCCACCGGATCATTGAGTCCAACCAATTTCCATTGTTTCTACCAAAACTGATCACTCCTCAGAACCTCTGAAAGCTGTATGTGTATATTTTATATAGTGTTGAAGCTATGAGTTACTAAGAAAGGATCTTGTAGAAAACCCAGTATCTTCCAAATGGTTTTTCAGGTTAGCAGGCATAAGAAAAACTAATATACATGGCTGATTGGAGAGACTCCATGCCTAGCAGTGCTTCAGAGGGGAAAAAAGGAGACAAAGTTCTTCTGGAACCTTTGTAAAGAGAACTAGGTGGCTCTTCTGTTTGCTCTTCGTTCTGCCTCCCTGTGTCTTGGTGCAGCGCTGGGTCTGCTGTCCAGGAGACCTGTCCTGGGGCTCCTCTGTGCTTGTCCATGCAGTCGTTTAGCTCTGCTCTTGGTTGGATCCAAACAGTGCCGTATCTCACTGGTCAAAGTGGCAGCAGGAACCTGGTCTGGATGGCGTCGGACACGCACCTTTTCATCTCTCAAGGCTAAGTCATCCTCGTGCTTGTCCCCTGCCTACCTGCAAGGGCACTTGGGGCTGGTGACCTTGCCCATTGGGTGTATCAGACCTAGGGAATCTTGCTGGAGTTGTCACTGGAGCTGGATCAGGCGTAATGTGAAGATCTGTGCCAAAACTTTCAGCAAAAAAACCTGCCAGTTCCTAAGCCCTTAGTGCTATGAGCAAAGCTGCTGTTAACGTTCCTGTTCTCACTCTGCAGCTTCACATGGAGTTTGGCTGCAGCGCAGCAGCTCTTGGAGCGCTTCAGCTGACTTTTGCAGTCCTGCTCGCCCTCCAGCTTTCTGTCAGTGCCTTTCAGTGAGTTTGTTTCTCTGGTTATACCCAACACAATGTTTGTTCAGAGGTGACCTCCTTGAGCAGCGAATGCAATAAGAATTAAGGGCACTTGGGGAAACGCTTTTTACTGCCTTAGAACTCTATATTTACAAAACCAAACGATCACACAGGTTTGCTTCCATGCAGCAGGCTCAGTCATGCATCACACAGTTACATGAGGCCTTAATGAGTCTTTACTAATTGATAGCTTTTAATTATTGCTCCCCTAAAGATGTAGATAGCTTATCTGCTGTTGGGCATGGCATAATGAGGGTACTGGGGGTTCATTTTGAAAACACCAGCGTGGGGAGCCTCGTGCATGAAGGGAGCATCACTTATCACAATCATAGAACAACCAGGTTGGAAGAGACCCACCGGATCATTGAGTCCAACCATTCCTGTCAAACACTAAACCATGTCCCTCAGGACCCCGTCCACCCATGCCTTAAACATCTCCAGGGAATTGTTATGCCATGGATACTTGCAAGAACCTGATCTCTGTCTGTTTGAGAGAGGACACTCAGGTGTATCCTCAAAGTAAAGGACCTGCTGTGACACCGGATCAGGGTGTAATACATCCACATCATCCACAGAGCAGAAGCCTGTGGAGCTCTGCACTCAGCATCTCCAGGACCCTAAAACATTGCAGTCTGTTCTTAGCCCGGACCTTCTGGTAGTGGCTTTTGGATTTCCAAACACACATCTTTTTTCCCTTTCCTGGTAGGGACTGGGTTAAACTGATTTAGGCAATATGAAGTTTATTTCCCAGTTGCAAACCCAAGCATAAGACATTCTCATCATCGAAATCCCATCCCAGTTAGTGCAGACACAGCCCCTTGGCAGTGCTGTTTGTCAGCTTAGGCTTTCTTCTCCGTCAGGCTGGTGTGGAAGAAAGAAGCTAACAAACCAGAGCAGCTCTTTTTGAGGGGGCTTTAAATTAAATCTTTTTGTCTTTACCACAGTTCTAACTACAGAATTCTCAGGTGTCTCTTCAGGAAATTACCAGTTATGGTCATTTTGCTTCTAATTGTGGCTGATTCCTGGATACGTCCATCTCCCAACTGTTCTCAGTTATGATTTAAGCTTTAATCTTTGTACCTATTGTTCAAATCCAAGCCATGCTACTAATAAGGAAAACTGGACATAAAAATTGGTCCGGAAAGGTTTGTGCAAAGCAGGTGGAGGTTTATGGTGTTTCCTGAGGCTCCCTACATTTCTACTTAAAATGAAATTCCTCCTCCCTGCTGTGACTTTCTTCCTGTAGTTGTGCTGTAACTTAAGGTGAGCAGAAGAGGGTCTGAGTTAAGAGGTTTGAGTCTTTAGCAGTTGGATGTTCTTGTTACGCAGTGTTATAGTCAATAGATGGTGCTCACAAATAGAAAATCCCGCATCAGAGGCTATTGGTGCTAACAAATCACTGAATATTTACTATAACTGGTTTATATAGTAAAGAACAAAAGAGGGTGAAAGACCTGTCACAACTTCTGATGGTGACAGGTAATCTTGGGGTGCCTGCATCTGCAAGAAACCAACTCGAGACCTCTTAAGGAGGGGAAAATAAGCCTAACATTCAAAGCAGGCACCCCAAAAGACTCAGAAAATCAGATTCCCTCAAGATGGGCCAAGCAGAGCATCTGAGAGGTACCACTGAAATCAGGTTGCACTTCTTTTTAAATTGGCAGAGATCACAACATTCTCTGAAACAAACAGGAAGGTGGTTTACAAACCTGAGTTTGTAAACCACCTTCCTGTTTGTTTCAGAGAATGTTGTGATCTCTGCCAATTTAAAATAAAGCGCACTGCCCAATGTGGCTTATTTGGCTGCTACAAAACCTTATTCAGCAGCTCAACCCTTGCCTGCTCCAGCTGTAACAGCTGGAAGGGGCTTGGATGTCTCTTTACAGCAGCTAACAAAGCCTTTCTGTGTGTTTGCCTGGCTCCCAAGACCCTCATGATGCTGCTGCCTGGCATTCCCAGGCATCTCTCATTAGCAGCAAGCTCTGGTGTGGCTGTGGATTCCCTGGAGGAGTGGAGGGGAGCCCACCTGATACCCTCCTTCAAAGTGCTGCAGGCTTTGTACCCCCATGCCTGGTAAATTACTGCAGAGAATCCCAGGGCAGGGATCATTCAGAGTCCCCATCAAAAAGCTTGGATTTAAGTACTCCCCAGCTCCCGAGTTGTGCTGGAAGTGGTGCTGTGCTCTTCCCTGAGCTGAGACTTTGGTGGCTGAATGGAATGTGTTTCTTGCCATTCAAGAGAGCTGCTGAAGTCAAGGAATGAACTGCAGAGGTGCCTCAGACCTCAACCTGCCCCTTTTTAGCTGCTATAATATACTATTAAGTCCATTTATGTCACGATAGATTAGGTAGGATCACTGGAGTCAAAGTCTATTTCCACCTAATGAACTGGACATGGAAAGCTATCAAACCATATTAAATTATTTAGCAAGAAAATTTGCTTGCGCTCCCTTCATCTCTGGAGATGGGCGAAACGTGAGGTCTAATCTGATTTTCAGTGTTCTCAAAATACTTTTCACCCAGCAGCTTTCAATACGATTGCTTAAAGTATTTCAATTTCTTTTTTATTCCTCCTCTTTTTTTGTTTTGCCAATGGATTCNTGAGTCCAACCATTCCTGTCAAACACTAAACCATGTCCCTCAGGACCCCGTCCACCCATGCCTTAAACATCTCCAGGGAATTGTTATGCCATGGATACTTGCAAGAACCTGATCTCTGTCTGTTTGAGAGAGGACACTCAGGTGTATCCTCAAAGTAAAGGACCTGCTGTGACACCGGATCAGGGTGTAATACATCCACATCATCCACAGAGCAGAAGCCTGTGGAGCTCTGCACTCAGCATCTCCAGGACCCTAAAACATTGCAGTCTGTTCTGAGCCCGGACCTTCTCGTAGTGGCTTTGGGATTTCCAAACACACACTTTTTTCCCCTTTCCTGGTAGGGACTGGGTTAAACTGATTTAGGCAATATGAAGTTTATTTCCCAGTTGCAAACCCAAGCATAAGACATTCTCATCATCGAAATCCCATCCCAGTTAGTGCAGACACAGCCCCTTGGCAGTGCTGTTTGTCAGCTTAGGCTTTCTTCTCCGTCAGGCTGGTGTGGAAGAAAGAAGCTAACAAACCAGAGCAGCTCTTTTTGAGGGGGCTTTAAATTAAATCTTTTTGTCTTTACCACAGTTCTAACTACAGAATTCTCAGGTGTCTCTTCAGGAAATTACCAGTTATGGTCATTTTGCTTCTAATTGTGGCTGATTCCTGGATACGTCCATCTCCCAACTGTTCTCAGTTATGATTTAAGCTTTAATCTTTGTACCTATTGTTCAAATCCAAGCCATGCTACTAATAAGGAAAACTGGACATAAAAAATTGGTCCGGAAAGGTTTGTGCAAAGCAGGTGGAGGTTTATGGTGTTTCCTGAGGCTCTGTACATTTCTACTTAAAATGAAATTCCTCCTCCCTGGTGCGACTTTCTTCCTGTAGTTGTACTGTAACTTAAAGTGAGCAGAAGGAGGGCTGAGTTAAGAGGTTTGAGTCTTTAGCAGTTGGGTGTTCCTGTTACGCAGCTTTATAGTCAATAGATGGTGCTCACAAATAGAAAATCCCACATCAGAGGCTATTGGTACTAAAGAATCATTGAATATTTACTCTAACTGGGTTATACAGTAAAGAACAGAAGAGGGTGAAAGGCCTGCCACAACTTCTGATGGTGACAGGTAATCTTGGGGTGCCTGCGTCTGCAAGAAACCAGCTCAAGACCTCTTAAGGAGGGGAAAATAAGCACAACTTTCAAAGCAGGCACCCCAAAAAGACTGAGAAAATCAGATTCCCTCTAGGTGGGCCAAGCAGAGCATCTGAGAGGTACCACTGAAATCAGGTTGCACTTCATTTTAAATTGGTAGAGATCACAACATTTCTGAAACAAACAAAATGTTTGTTTCGNTTGCGCTCCCTTCATCTCTGGAGATGGGCGAAACGTGAGGTCTAATCTGATTTTCAGTGTTCTCAAAATACTTTTCACCCAGCAGCTTTCAATACGATTGCTTAAAGTATTTCAATTTCTTTTTTATTCCTCCTCTTGTTTTGTTTTGCCAATGGATTCAGCCTCAGCCTTAGGAGTTTCATAGTGTCAGAAAAATACAGACTCCCAATTGTGAAAATTAAGGTAAACCCAAGAAATGCCTTTAAATGAGTCCTGATCTTGGGGCTTAAATGCATGAGGATACCTGAAACAGAATTCATCACGAGATGAAAAGGAGTAGGTGTTATCGGGGTCTTCAGCACTATTCCTTATGTAGAATTGAGCAAATTGGTGCTGGGACCAATCAGCTTGTCAGGTAGGTGGAGAAATTCCTATTTATAGTCCTGCCCAGAGACACCGCGCTGTCTCTTCATCCCTCTAGCTGCTAAACCTCCCTCACCTCTTTCCGAAGGAAAGAATGTCCCGACACGGAGGGGTTTTCTTTGAGGGGTCAAGGAAATAGCTGGTGCTACTGTTTGGCACACATAGTCTAAAGGCAGCGTGATATCAGCTGGAAGGTGCAGGCAGAGGGAAATCTCTAAGAGCCTTTGTTGCTTTCAATATGCACATTGCAAATTCTGAGCAAATACGGAAAGGTCAGAAGAAATCACTTGAAACGCTTCCACCCTTGGCTTTCCAGCTCAGAGCTTCTGTCAGTGTTTGTTGTAGAATGCAAATGGAAAGAAAAGAGATGAACTCCCAAATCCCTCTCTCTTTTTCATCTGTTTTGGTTTGTCTCTGCTCTTAAAGCTAAGCTGTGCTGATCTCCAGGCACATGGTCAAAGGGTCAGCAGGTGGATGCGAAGTTTGGGAGAGGAAAATGAGGGAAAACTGCAAAATAAGGTTTGGTTTTGGTGCAGCGCTGTGGAAAAACATCAAGTCTCGGTAGCCCTGTCCTGTCCTCATGTACCTGCCTCAAGGGTTTTAGAGGGTTTTTTTGTTGTTTCTTCTAAATTTAGCTTTACTAACAGGTCAGGCTGATGCTGATTCGGTATAAGTTCTGAGGGCCACACTCCAAGCTGCTTCACTCTTGTGTTAAATCATGCACCATGCCTTACGCCCCTCCAGCTACTCAAACAACCCAAAGCTCAGGCAGGTCCCAAACCCACCCAGCGAGGTTACTCATTCATTTCCCTGCAGTCCCCACACTGGAACCAAACACACACACAGCGTTTCTCTGCAGGGCTCAGCCGGGACCCTGCGAGCTCTCCCCTTTGGGAGCGCTTTGGGTCCACGAGCAGCACACGTTCATCCATTTACCTTGATGCTCTTGAGGTCAATCGCAGGTTCTTTGGGTTTAGCTGGTGCGGGCGCTGGTGCTGGTGCCGGCGCGGGTGCTGGTGCTGCTGCTGGTTTCTTTACGTCCTTCTTTGGTGCCATTTTGTGTTGCTTAAAGTTGAAAGTAAAGGTGCTCCCCCCGCAAAAAAAAAAAAGATCCCTTTCAGCACCCGAGACCTTAAAAGTGATTCCCAGGAGAGGAGCGGTGGTCAGAATGAGCTACAGCCTGTGCCCTGGAGGTGGACCCGGCGTGCTAACCTCTATAAGGGCATATATATATTTCACTTAGAGCCTCGTACAGTCCTGACACATGCAGCTGGATTGGACAGCTTGCTAATCAAGGGGGATGTCATTCCAGCTTGAGCTATAAATGGAATATAAGAGTGCAGGGCTTCAGGAGATCAAGGGACTTCTGTGACTTCATCCCCCCCTCTTTAAAACCCCCGACCACCTTCCCTTTGTGCTTTTTTAACCACGGCTGGAGGAGGGCACTATGACAACCCCTGTTTCGGCTCTGCCGCTGACACCGGGGCACGGATTGAACAGTCCTTTTCCTCACCAGAATTTCAGTTCTGCTTAAGCAATAAATCTTCTTTCTTCCCTTCCCTCCCCTCTTCTCCCATGCCTGTGTAGCGCTCCAGGAGGATTTGGTTTCAAGTAGGAATTTTGACTTTCATGGCTGGGAAGATCATGGATTTCCAACCTCATTTGCCTCTCTCCCCACAGCCCCTCACTCCTCCTCTGCTTCCTCCTTTTACAAGGAAGTGTTGATCAAGCAAAGGCTCTGGGTGTTTAAAAATAAAGCAGACAAATAAGGCAAAGGCTGCAGTGCCTTCAGCCAAGGCGTCTCTCCCAGACCTCGAGTGTCTTTCAGCCGTGCTTACTGTTCCTTTCCATCGCGTTAGTGTTTAAAACTGAACATTGCTTCCTTTAATCTTCCCTTTGGTCTTTTCCTCTCCTAGAGATAAAACCTGTGCCCTGATGGAAGGAGATCAGCTGGATGCTCTGTTTTCCCCCACAAAAGCTTCCCTTTTGCAATGTATTTATGATTGGAAATGAACCATTGGGCAAAGGTTTCTGTTCTCACCTTGTTTGCCTGCCCAGCCCCTGCCTCTCATTTATCTTTTTCAGTAGACTCTTTTTTCCAGCACAGCAGCTCCTCACTCTTTCCAACCTGATGGTTTCCCCCAGACTACGGGACTGAGATCCAATGCTGGGCTGCAAATGACTCCTTTGTCCAGCGCTTGCTCTCTCCCATTTACTCAGACTCCTCATGTTCCGTGCTAGGGAGCACAAGGCTTTCAGTGGGGCCTTTATTTCTGTCTCACAAGTTGTGCTGTGGGGGTTTTGCCATCAGAAACTTAAATCCTGAAGGCCTGGACACACACTCTGCATCCAAAGTCTGGCAGGTTATCCAAGCACTTGTGGTTTAGATTAATGTGTTTTACAGAAGATGAACTGAGAGAAACACGTGGGGGAAAAAGGGATGGGGAGTGGCTATAAGTGTATTTTCATGCAAGAAAACCTGTTCTCTGAGCTCTTCTTTGCCTGTGACCTTGAGCAAGAGACTTTTGTGGAAGTGGAGTCCTCTGTTTTGAATCAATAGACCTGTCCCAACATACAGAGACCATGAGAGGCTGTTTCATAGAATCCTAGAAGTGTTTAGGTTGGAAGGGACCTTAAAGATCACCCAGTTCCACTCCTCCTGCCTTTTTTTCTACCTTCATTTTCATGAAACCTTTGGGACAAAGAGCCTGGGATTCACTGGCAGGAATGGATTGTGGTGGGTAGAACTTAGCTGGAAATTAAAAACATGAAGTAAAGCTGAGAGAACTGGATTTGTTCAGCCTCGAGAGGAGAAGGCTTTGGAGGAGACCTTATTACCATGTGCTGACAGATAAAGGGTGTCTGCCAAGAGGA
>WAAB01010547.1:78868-89700 GCA_013389865.1 Piaya cayana | reverse complement strand
TAGGTTGGACATTAGGAAAAAAAAAATCACAGAAAGGGTCATTGGGCACTGGCAGAGGCTGCCCAGGGAGGTGCTTGAATCACCTTCCCTGGAGGTGTTTAAGGGACAGGTGGTCGAGGTGCTGAGTGACATGGTTTAGTGTTTGATAGCAATGGTTGGACTCGATGATCCGGTGGGTCTCTTCCAAGCTGGTTGGTTGTTGTTCTAAGTGCCATCAGTGCGGCAGCATCAAGCAGGCCAGGAGTCGCTTCCAGTCTTGGTAACCTCGTTATGCAGCAGGAGAAAACATTCCTGTTGGTACACAGGGAGCCCCCTGCCTGAGTTTGTCCCTTGCTCACAGAAACCATAAGTTCCTGCCTCTGGGTTTCTTTACAAAGACCTTACAACCACCCTTCCTACTTGTGTGCTGTCTTTCCTGGCCTGAGCCTCCCTCTCCTCCCGATCTTGCCATTATTCCACAGCTCTCTGGCTGTACCTGGTTTAAGGCACGTCCGTGGTGGGGACCTGGAGCCCTTCCTTCCAGCCCTTTCCTCCCACGGGAATGTCAGCTCCAGGCAGAACTGGCCATGTGTCCGTACTCACCCTCTGAGCTCCTCCAGCCAGGCAGCCTCAGCATCTGATATAGAATCTTAGAATAGTTTGGGTTGGAAGGGATCTTAAAGATCGCCTAGTCCCAACGCCCCCTGCCACAGGCAGGGACATCCCTCTGGATCAGGCTGCCTGAGGCCCATCCAACTTGGCCTTGAACACCTCCAGGGATGGGGCAGCCACAGCTTCCCTGGGCAACCTGTTCCAGTGTCTCACCACTCTCATGGTGAAGAAATTCTTCCTTATATCAAGCCTAAATCTGCCCCTCTCCAGTTTATACTGGTTCCCCCTCATCCTATCACCACAAGCCTTTATGAATAGTCCCTCTCCAGCTTTCTTGTAGCCCCTTCAGGTACTAGAAGATACCTGAAATTTGCTTCATTTCTCAGAGTCTGCAACATCCAAACCTTGGCAAGAAACCAATTCCTGTCCATCCCAACCCATTTAGGAGACACCAAACTAAACCACAGCAGTTCAATCTGAGGTCATCAGGACTAAACTCCCCCCCTTTTTTTTTTTTTTCATTTATTAGCAGAACAAACCCCAAACTCGTCTCCTCTGTTTCTGCCTTGTAGAACAATCTGACTGTGACCAAGTTTATCTGTAGCACTTGTTCTCCCATCTCTGCCCTGGAAGATAAGTTCTCCCGTATCCACGGTTCCCTGGATTACTCATTCCTCCTGGATGAGGCCTTCTAATTCTTCCATTTTATTGCTCATGTTCCTGGCATCAATACAGAAATGCTTGAACTGTTTCTGCCTGGTCTTATCTGAGCTGTCAGCCGAGGAGCTGTCGTCCATTTGCTGGCTGGAAGGACTGCCTGACGTCGGCTTTTGGCAAGGTAAGTGCTCTTCCAGTCCCTGCTGCTCTCTGCTCTTCCTTTCTTGGTTGCTCTGCTCCTGCTGACATGGTCATCCTCCCGTTTTATGTGTATTCCAGGCAGGGTGCAACTGAGGCCAAGAAAGAAAACACACAGAGACGGCCCCAGGACCCATCCGCAGGGAACATCACTACTTATCATTCTTCCTCCTGATAACCTCCTTTTAGTATTATCCACTGCAGACTCACCCTTCTCAAGTTCTTTATCCACTTTAATTCTGTGATCCCATCTCCTCTAGGTTAGCTCATAATTTCCCAGGGGTGCTTTATCCGGTAGTTGTTTGAATCCAGACAGATACAATGCGATGCGTTGCCTTTTGCACAAAAGCAAGGGCTTGCTTGGTCTCTGACAAAGTATCTTCGGAGAACCCAGACTGCATTTTATTATAGAGTAGAATCACAGAATGGTTTGGGTTGGAAGGGAACTTAAAGATCATCCAGTTGCAATCCCCCAGCCATGGGAAGGGACATCTCCCACTAGAATCATAAAATCACTTTGTTGGAAAAGATCTTTGAGATCATCAAGTCCAACCATACCTCTCCACTACTAAACAAGGTCCCTGTGCACCTCATCCACCTGCCTTTTAAACCCCTCCAGGGATGGGGACTCCACCTCCTCCCTGTGCAGCCTCCGCCAGGGCCTGAAAACCCTTTTGGTGAGGAAATTTTTCCTGATGTCCCACCTGAACCTGTCCTGGCACAACTTGAGGCTATTCCCTCTCATCATATTGCCTGTCACCTGGGAGAAGAGACCAACATCTGCCTCTCTACAACCTCCTTTCAGACAGTAGCCAGTGATGGGGTGTCCCCTCAGCCTCCTTTCCTCCAGGTTAAACAACTCCAGGCCCCTCAGCCAGACCTTGTAAGATTTGAATGCAATAAGCCTAGACCAGGCTTAGTCCATTTCTCCATACATCTCAGTGGCTTTAATAGTTGTCCCATTTAACAGAACCTCAAAAATGTTGCAGACGCAGGAGGATGAGGTGCCAGAAAGCGTTGGGATCAGAATAAAAGTATTTTCTTCTAGGTTCTTGCAGCCTCAGCCAATAAATCTCACCTCTGCTCTTCCTTTTCTGGGTGGCTGTAAGTGAGAGGGGAATGAGGCCACATAATACATAGAGCAAAGGCTTTTCCACTCTGACCCTCCACCACGAGCAGCCCACTCAGAAAAGAAAGGAACTGCAGGACACATTCAGCCACACAACAGCTGTGATCCTGAAGTGTAAGATATCCATCCCATTAAAAAGCTCAAGGATAAAAATCCTCCTCTAGCGACACTGTTGTTTTCAGGGAAATCTTAAATAAGCTTTGATTTTCATTTCTTATGTCCTTGTTACACAAAAGCAGAAGAACAGCTCTCCACACAAGGACCATTAGCTGCTTAACACGTCAGGGCTAGAAGGAACAAAGCCTGGTTTTATGGCTATTCCCTGGGCTCAGCTCATCCAGCTCTGCAGAGCGACACCCAAACCTGAGTGACAGACCCCCCTCCAGCCATTGTCAGGGAAGATACCATTGTGAGATGGCTTTATCAGTCTGGACCATCATGATCACTGGTGGATTTCATCTCATTTCATCCTTCCCTTGAGCAAAGGAGAAAATGGGGCGTACAAGAAAGCTGGGGAGGGATTTTGTGTAAAGGCATGTAGTGACAGGACAAGGGGAATGGCTTTAAATTGTAGAAGGGAAGATTTAGACTCGACATAAAGGGGAAATTCTTCACGGTGAGGGTGGGGAGGCCCTGGCCCAGGCTGCCCAGAGCAGTGGTGGTTGCCCCATCCCTGGAGGGGTTCAAGGCCAGGTTGGATGGGGCTTGGAGCCCCTGATCCAGTGGGAGGTGTCCTTGCTCATGGCAGGGCCAGGACTGGATGGGTTATGAGGTCCCTTCCAACTCTAACCATTCTATGATTCTATGTGAAGTGCAGGTTCTGAGCTCGTTGCAGGCAGGGTTCAACAGAGCAGCTCTCCTGAGCCATCCAGCCACACGACAGCATCGTTTGCTCTCTGGTTTGGGAGACAATTACAAGGAACTCCATCCACAAGCCAGATTCTATCAATGACGGATTTGTCCACCTATAGCCAAGTCCATTCAACTCAGGATAACCCAGACACTGACATTGGACCTGAAACAAAGTGGAAACCAGTCAATGTCTCCCAGTAGTCACTAGTGTTGTCATTTTTGTGCTCTTTGCCTCCTGGCCCCTGGGCTGCTTCGTCAAAAAAATTCCACGGTGAAACCAGCCAAAGTCGAGAATTTCCAAGAGATGTGAAAATAGCAGAATGCAAATTTTGTGGAGGCTTGAAATTTCAAGTGATTTACCGGTGTCAAACCCGTAAAATCAATTTGGCAGGTGTTCACTGGTTAAAATTAGTTTTAACTGAAAGCTGGAGGCATTATTGTGGGTGTCTTTGAGCATTGTTTGGGATGCACGAGGCGTAAGCATGACTACGTGCACACCGCACATGTATGCACATTGTGAACTGTAATCCTCCTTCTGCCTTGTAAGGCTTTTTGTGCACGCTGAGAGATCGCTGCGGACGAAAGCCGTGCAGCTGGGTAAGGCAAAACGGTGTTTGCAGAGGTGCTCTGGTGCTTCAGACTCCCACACTACACCTCATCCTCCCAGGAGACCCCAGTGAAATCCAGCAGAACCCAGTATGCAACCTCCTCTTCACTCCAGCATCCCAGTGTGCCCCAGCAGGGACGTGGTGAGATTTCAGGATTCCTGGTTGCACTGTAGGATCCTGCAGCACTGTGGGACTCCAGTGGCCCCTGTGCAGGATCTCATCCCATCACCGCATGCAGCAGAGCCAGCAGGCTCTTTCCCTCCACATTTACCTCCTCTCTTCATTCCTTTCATCCAGCTGGAGGCTCTGGAGGTGGCTTCCTCCCATCAGCACCCCATCCAACACAACCCTGCCTGATGCTGTTCATGGCTGGTGCTATTTTGAGTGCTAAGGACCCCAGCAGCCAGGGTTGATCACCCCTCCCTCACGGTGCTGTACTGTGGCTGAGGAGGGGCAGTCTCCAGAAAGCAGGTGTTGAGTCCTTCAGTATATTTTGCAAGAGAGGGGTTGCAAACTCTGTTGCCCCCATCGAATCCCTCTGTCTTGTTAATGTCCCACCAATCTCCCACCCTCCTGGCTTGCGGCTGGAAAGGAAACCCTTCCCCCTTCTCCATGTTAGAGCCATGGACCACCCTGATGGTGGCTTTCTCTCCAGGCTAGGCACAATGTCTCCAGGCAGGCTGACACCTGGGAATCCTTTTGGGGTGTTTTGTTCTGGCAGGCCACTCTCACCCTGGCTAAGGCTCTCCAGATGCCTGATCAACCCATGCTCCTCTTTGCTCCACACCTCCAGCAGGGACATCTGATCTCCATTCTCTCCTATCCAAACAAAGCATCTCCTCCCAGCTCCCCATGGTGCTGGAGCTCCTCTCCTGCCTGGAACATCACTCAGTTCTGCAGACACACCCCATTCCCAAATGCTTCCTGGGGATCAGAAGCTGCTCCAGGACCTCGGGCCCGCGGGAGCGGCCTTGGCAGAGCAAGATGTGCCCAGGTCCAGTGGCTCTCGCTGGCTCTTTGACAAGCAGCAGCAGAGCTGGACCAGCATCACTCCCATCCTCGCTCCAGTGTCAGCAATGAGTCCAGAGGGCAGGCAGGGAGCCCTTTATCTCCCTTGTGGGAATTAAAAATAAGCAGAAAGGGTTTGGTTTCCATTAATATTTTTCTTCAAAAGTTTTCTGGCTCCCCTTCCCTTCCCCATCTTCTGCCAATGTTTCTTCGAGGGGGTGGGCGAGCGAGGAGCAGGGAACGTCTGGCAGGTTTTTGTTTTCAATTCGCACAAACCGATTTGTGTGTGTGTGTTTTTTCTCTTTCTGGAAATTCACTGTAGACAGGCATTTCCTGCAGAAACCATCATTTTCAAGCTAAAAAATATCTTGCAAACATGTTTAGGCCCCTTCGGCTGCCCCTGGGTCTGCAAAACCCTGGGTTGGGCTGCATTGTGTTCCTGACCCTGCTGTGCACCAGCCACCAGCAGTGACCAGCCCAACCCTGCTCGTCCCATGGCTGCTGCCCCTTCAGTGCCCGCCCCAGCACTTCCCCATGTTGACTCATCGCTCTGTGGGGCTCAAGTTGGGTTTGCATGGCTCCCACAAAGTCAAAGACACAGAGGGTAGCTCCAGGTCTGGGTGATTGATAAATTTTTGGTGATGGCTAAGAGAAGGGTCCTGCTGGTAGAGCTCTACCATGGCATCCTGTCTTGGTGGGGCAGAGATGCTCTGCTTCCACAGAAGGCTACTCCAGATGTTTTACCAGCTGTTCACCTCTGGTTTTCTCCCTGCTCGCAGTGGCACCGCCATCTCCCCAGTGTTCTCGAGGAGACAGGGATGGCCTCAGCGAGGCAGGAGCATCTGGGAGGAGCGGAGGCATCTTCCACTTGCAGATCCAGCACTGTCTTTGGCCTCCCCACAGTGAGCCCCACGCCACCTCCCAGTCACACGTTGGCCCATCCTGACCTGGACTTTCTTAGACGAAGTTCTCCGATCCTGGAGTCGGTGTTGGCGGGCAGGCACAGGGGTAGCCAGGAGTGTGAGGTTAAATAATTCATTCCTCATAAATCTTTCCTAGAAACAATTTTTTTCTTCCCAGGGAGACACATTACCACCTCACACACACAAACCTGACCAGGAATTATAAGAGCGGGTTTCTGCAGCGGCAAACGGGGCAGCGAGAAGGGAGAGAAGGGAAGGAATAAAATACAGATTCTTGAACTCAGACCTGGGAAGCAGCAAAGCATCAATCTTGTTAAAGGACTGGTGTGGACTCTCCAGCCAGCCCACTTCATCCTGACTCCTGACAGGCCCCGATGATTTGTGCCTGCTCAGCAGAGGAGAAGTCCCATAACTCACCCGCCGAGACGGCGTGGGATGGAAGCGCGACCCGGCAAGCGAGGAATGACTCATCGCCCACATCGCCCGCCGCATCCTGCTGTGCCACCGGGGCTCCCCACACACCAACCACCCCCATCAGCTGCCGGGACGGACCTCACACCCATCCCCAACCTGCACCTCCAAGGTGGCACAAAACCCCCACAGAACATGACAGGATTCGCTATAAGATTGATGGGTTTGAGGTATTTTCAGTTATCGCATGGTCCAGGGTGTGAGGAGAAGGCTGAAATTCCTGGGTTGCCCCGATTTAATGTGCATCCCTATGGTGCTTGAGGGGAAAACAGGTGCAGCACTGTCCCTCATCACTCGAGCTGGAAAGATTTGCCCTTTACACCCAGCTAAAGCGGATGATTCGTGCCAGCGCTTCTGCCGGCAGCGGGTCGAGCCCGAAGGGCTCTGCAGAGATGTGCTGAGCATGGTGATCATCTCCGAGATGGACGGTACCTCTGCTCTGAGCCCTGCCCGCAGGCACCGGGACTGAATTGTTGATTAGCGCAGAATCCTGAGCAAGGAGAGGAAATTCTCCCTGGAGCCCTGCCAGGCCAAGTCCGCATCCAAAAATACATCCTGCCGTCCTGCTCAGAGCCCAGAGGTTTTTGGAAGGGAGGCTGCAGCTGCTTTGCATGCAAAAAATAATAGCAGCCCTGAGATCCCCGCATCCTCGTGAACAGCGCTGGAGTCACTTTCAAATCACAGCATTTATTCCAAAAGAGAGATGGGGAGAAGAAAAAGCAAAAGACACACGCGCACCACCGCAGATCTGGCAGGCAAAAACAGCTCCAGGGCTTCTGTTTGCCCATCACAGGAAGATTTACTAGGGGAAAAATATAGGCTGATTAATTATGCAGCCGGTTTGGTCCATTATATCATAAAACCCAGCTGTGTAGGACAACCTTGGAGATGCTACCTCTCCAGCATTATCTCAGCCCGGAACCAGGCGCCTGGAGCCAGAAGAAGCCGTCTCGGCACTGAATTCTCGCCGCTGAGCTGAGCGATAGCATCTTCCCAAACCCACCTTTTCCATTTGAGATTAGGAGCGCAGTGAACTTTGATATTGTACCAGTGCTAATTTCAAGCGGCGGGGCCCTCGCCAGTGTCACCAGAGGCCTCGGGTTCATTCAGAGAGCTGCAGCAGCTCGCGAGGGGAGGAGGGAAACCAGCCAAAGACTCCCCTTGAATATTAATGAAGCATCAAAGCTTTTAGCTGCATGGCCGTGTCTGAGCGCGACGGCTCTCCAGGGCTCTGCTATGCTTGGCACAATAAAGCCTCGGTAATTATTTCCAATAACTAATTTAGATTATCATTAGCCCCACATTGGAGGCACAGAGAATGCTGCCCTTTCAAACACTTGAACCACTGAGCCTCAAAAATAAAACGTTCGCTCTCTGCAAAGAGATCTTTGCCAGCTCTAATAAATTAGAATATATTTGTGTGCGTTAGCGCCTGTGGTGGCTCAGGATAATGAGAGCGGGTTGTGTCTGGGAACGGAGGAGAAGGCGGCACCTCCTTCGCCTCCCCCTGCTCTGCGGCGCGCACATTCCTTCGGGCCCCAATTTGTCCCCATTATCCTTTCACCCCCAACCCCAAATCACCCAGACCTGGCAGCCAACCCTGTCACGGCCAGTAATAACCCATAAATCACTGCCCACCTTAATGAACGTTCCCATGCGGCGTTAACAGCCTCCTGTGCCCCAGCCCTGGCTGCCAGCCCCATGCTGGGCTGGGCTCTGCACCCCATGGTACAGTCACTGCACCCCATGGTGGGGCTCAGCACCCCATGAAAGGGGCTCAGCACCCCATAGTGAGGCTCTGCAACCAGAAGTGAGGCTCAGCATCCCATGAAAGGGGCTCAGCACCCCATAGTGAGGCTCTGCAACCAGAAGTGAGGCTCTGCATCCCATGAAAGGGGCTCAGGACCCCATAGTGAGGCTCTGCACCCCATGGCGAGTACTCTTCACCCCTCAGTAGGGGCTCTGCACCCCATGGCAAATGCTGTGCACCCCATGGTGGGGTTTCTGCACTCCATAGAGGTAGCACTGCCCCAACCCTGCCTCTCTCTGCAGCCAGAGTGGGTCCCACCACCCTGCCCACCCCTCCCCTGCCTGCAGCACTCAGCTCCTGTCTGTCCATGTTACCATCACACCCAGCCCTGGGCACACCCAGGAGGGTCCCAGCACCATGGTCCCCAACACCGTGGGGGTCTTCAAGCCCCTACCAGGCTCATAGAGCAGCTTCTGCTGTCTGCTCACCTGCTGCCACCCTTGGAATACCCCCAAGACACCAGGAGGTGATGGGGTGGAAATGCAGCACATCTCCAAGCCCAACCGATCAGCCAACCTCTGACCTCAGCAAGACCAAGATGAAGCTTTCACTGCCCGCCTTGAGCCCAGAGCCTGCCCTTCTCCCTCTGCCCCAAATGAGAATTCCTGCCTGGATCTCCTGCCTCTGCCACTGCAGGGGCCTCGGGACCTTGGGTGAATCACAGCAGCTTTCACAGCCTCCGTTTCATCAACCGTGTCATTAGGCTAATGATAATTAATGCCTGCAAAGGGCTTTATGCTCTTCAGCTGGAAGGTGATAGTGAAGGGTAAATTATTGTTATTACCATAAACACAGGGTACCTACCACTTACCACGGGTGGGACCTGCTTCCTGACTTGCCTCAGCTCTTCTTGGATTAAAACCTGGGTCAGGTGCGAGTTTTGTTTCCTCCATCCTTTCCAAGTCAACCTGCGTTTGAGATGAGTACAGGTGGGGTCTGACCTTTCACGCAAAGACTCAAAAATAAGGGTGGGCTTATTTCATGGCAGCACGCGCATCGCTGCACTGCCAGGGTTGGAATTCAAGAGCTTCCTCCACCATCTCCATGCTCATTCTCCAAGGGGATGGTCACCTTCCTCTCACTGGCTTTGGTTTTTACACCTCCAGTGGTGAATCTAGCTGAGCTTCACCCCATCTTTAGACCTAAATACCTGTTTGTGCATGGATGTGGATGTGCGCATGAGCTAGGGAACACCAGGTGGGGCTCTGGCAGGGGTGCAGTGGGCAGTGTCCAGCAGGTTTGAAGGCAACCTGTACCACTCACTGGCCACACACTGAAGCAGACGTGACCCAACACAGCCCCTGTCCCTGAGCTGTGGCCACCCAGAGTCCCCATCTGCCACCAACAGCCAGATGGGCCAGTGATGCAATGTGAGCAAAACCTTCAGCCCAAGATGATCGTCCCACAGCACAGTTCTGTGTGTCCCAGTCAGAACAGCAGCCAGCAACGAGATGTGAGCAAAACTTTCAGCCCTAGGCGAGCATTTCCCACCACACAGCACAATTCTATGTGTTTCAGATCTTCCTGACCACCACTCGTCCACCCCTTTCACCATCACAGCTCCCTTCCCGGCACTCACACCACTACTTCATGCTTCCTTATTGAATTTGGTTTGGAGGGTTGATTGACTTTGCTATTTATTTATTTTTAATCCTTTATTCCCAATGGACAGTTTCAGTTTTCATTAAAAACCTTTCATCAGAATAAGCAAAAATTGTCAACGTCTTTTTCTGGTTTTTTATTAAAAGCTGAAATCTGCAGCGAAGAAAAAGAAGTTATTTCCTTTCCATCCCTTCCCATCATACTTCTCATCCCCAATTTTATTAACATCTTCCCTACAGAAAATTCCAATTGCTGATCTGTGTGATTTCCCAATGCGAGAGCTGGAAGAGGGGCTCATCTCCCCCAGGCAAAGAGACCAGGAACATCGTCCAGCCACGTGGGCTCCTCACCAGCCCCATGAGTGCTGATGAAGGTTAACAGTGTTTTCATCTCAGGGACATGGTTCTTGCTGCCATCCTTGGCTGTTGTGACCACGTTGGAACATTGGCAGGAGCGGGATGGTGCTAGCACATGCACTGGGAGTATTGGGTGCCCGATGGTGGGCTCTGCCCAGGGCTCTGCCTGGATGCATCATCATCTGCTCCATCAGTCTGGTGGCTCCCAGTCATAGCAGAGCCACAGTGGTGCTGGTGGTGGGGACATCTGGAGGCCCCAGCCCCTCCTCCCTCTCAGAGCAGGACTGTCACCAGCACTAGATTAGGACAGCGAAGTCTCACCAAGGATGGAGAAGCCTCTGTCTCTGTGACCCTTCTCAGAGCTGCACCACTACCCTAAGGAAAAAAGTTTCCTTCCTAACCAACCTCAACCTCCCCAGCTGCCATCTGTGGGCACTGCCCTGTTTTGTCTAAGCCTGCCACAGCCAGTTTGGCTTCATCATCTCTGTAGTTGCCCCTCAGGCAGCTGCAGGCTGCTCCCAGCTCACATTTTCCCTGATAAACCAGCCCACCTCCCTCCTGCTCTCTCAGCATTCCATGCCCTCACTCCAGTTTCTCCATGTCCCTTTTGAACTGAAGACTTCTTTA
>WAAB01010547.1:58485-78815 GCA_013389865.1 Piaya cayana | reverse complement strand
CTTCTTGGATTAAAACCTGGGTCAGGTGCGAGTTTTGTTTCCTCCATCCTTTCCAAGTCAACCTGCGTTTGAGATGAGTACAGGTGGGGTCTGACCTTTCACGCAAAGACTCAAAAATAAGGGTGGGCTTATTTCATGGCAGCACGCGCATCGCTGCACTGCCAGGGTTGGAATTCAAGAGCTTCCTCCACCATCTCCATGCTCATTCTCCAAGGGGATGGTCACCTTCCTCTCACTGGCTTTGGTTTTTACACCTCCAGTGGTGAATCTAGCTGAGCTTCACCCCATCTTTAGACCTAAATACCTGTTTGTGCATGGATGTGGATGTGCGCATGAGCTAGGGAACACCAGGTGGGGCTCTGGCAGGGGTGCAGTGGGCAGTGTCCAGCAGGTTTGAAGGCAACCTGTACCACTCACTGGCCACACACCGAAGCAGACGTGACCCAACACAGCCCCTGTCCCTGAGCTGTGGCCACCCAGAGTCCCCATCTGCCACCAACAGCCAGATGGGCCAGTGATGCAATGTGAGCAAAACCTTCAGCCCAAGATGATCGTCCCACAGCACAGTTCTGTGTGTCCCAGTCAGAACAGCAGCCAGCAACGAGATGTGAGCAAAACTTTCAGCCCTAGGCGAGCATTTCCCACCACACAGCACAATTCTATGTGTTTCAGATCTTCCTGACCACCACTCGTCCACCCCTTTCACCATCACAGCTCCCTTCCCGGCACTCACACCACTACTTCATGCTTCCTTATTGAATTTGGTTTGGAGGGTTGATTGACTTTGCTATTTATTTATTTTTAATCCTTTATTCCCAATGGACAGTTTCAGTTTTCATTAAAAACCTTTCATCAGAATAAGCAAAAATTGTCAACGTCTTTTTCTGGTTTTTTATTAAAAGCTGAAATCTGCAGTGAAGAAAAAAAAAGTTATTTCCTTTCCATCCCTTCCCATCATACTTCTCCTCCCCAATTTTATTAACATCTTCCCTACAGAAAATTCCAATTGCTGATCTGTGTGATTTCCCAATGCGAGAGCTGGAAGAGGGGCTCATCTCCCCAAGGCAAAGAGACCAGGAGCATCGTCCAGCCATGTGGGCTCCTCACCAGCCCCACGAGTGCTGTTGAAGGCTAACAGTGTTTTCATCTCAGGGACATGGTTCTTGCTGCCATCCTTGGCTGTTGTGACCACGTTGGAACATTGGCAGGAGCGGGATGGTGGTAGCACATGCACTGGGAGTATTGGGTGCCCAATGGTGAGCTCTGCCCAGGGCTCTGCCTGGATGCATCATCATCTGCTCCATCAGTCTGGTGGCTCCCAGTCATAGCAGAGCCACAGTGGTGCTGGTGGTGGGGACATCTGGAGGCCCCAGTCCCTCCTCCCTCTCAGAGGGAGGGAGCACTGTCACCAGCACTAGATTAGGACAGCGAAGTCTCACCAAGGATGGAGAAGCCTCTGTCTCTGTGACCCTTCTCAGAGCTGCACCACTACCCTAAGGAAAAAAGTTTCCTTCCTAACCAACCTCAACCTCCCCAGCTGCCATCTGTGGGCACTGCCCTGTTTTGTCTAAGCCTGCCACAGCCAGTTTGGCTTCATCATCTCTGTAGTTGCCCCTCAGGCAGCTGCAGGCTGCTCCCAGCTCACATTTTCCCTGATAAACCAGCCCACCTCCCTCCTGCTCTCTCAGCATTCCATGCCCTCACTCCAGTTTCTCCATGTCCCTTTTGAACTGAAGACTTCTTTACTAAAAAAGTGGTGAAGCCCTGGCAGAGGCTGCTCAGGTGGAGTCTCCATCCCAGGAGTGGTTCAAAAACTGTCTAGATGTGGCACTTTGGGACATGGTTTAGAGGGCACAGCGGGGTTGAGCTGATGGTTGGACTGGATGAGCTTAGAGGTCTTTTCCAAATATAATGATTCGATGATTCTACGATGACTGGGGGTCCAGCACTAGACATGATACTCCAGATGCAGCCTCCTCCGTGCCACAAGAAGGGGATGACTGCCCTCGAGGTGCCAGCTGTGGCTGTCCCAGCATAGCCGAGTACGTTGGCCTTGGGTGCTGGGAGCATGCGCTGCTGGCAGATGCTCAGTCCAGACTCTCCCATAACGTCCAGGTCCTCCATAATCCACTGCTCATGTCCCAGTCTGGACCAGTGCAGGGGGTTAATCTGCACCAGCTGCACTTCTTTGTCTTCCTCATTGCCTTCAAGAGAAATTAAGCATCTCTGGTTGAACCACTCTTCACCAGCAGCTGGATCAGCCAGATGGTGTGATCTCAGCTCCAAACTTCTTTCCACACTTGACCTGGATCTGCCCCTCTAGTTAATCATTAGTCAAAAGCACCATTCCTCACCTTGTGGCACCTTCAAAAACCTTCAGAATCCCCATCATTCCCAGAAGGACCAGGAGCCCTGGCCACAGCTCAGAAGGGTCCCTGCAGCCCCACCACTGCCCACCTCCTGTCTCCTGACCACAGGGCCAGGGTTCATGGCCTTGGTTCACACCATCTAAATCATTATCTATGAAATGTAATTACCTCTCCCCTTTCCCCCTCCTGCCTCAGTTCCTCTCTCAATCCCAAAGCGACTTCTTCCAGCCCATGTTAATGTTCTTGGAGGAAATGGGTTATCTTTCCTATCTTTCCATATGTGCGGAATCGCAGCTCCTACCCCCCTGGCTCCGCACTGCATACTAATAGGGAGGAGGCTGAGATGGAAATGTATCAAAATGCAAGAACTCAGCTTTGCTTTTGCATCCTCAGAAGCCTTATTTTGTTTTTTAGGGGCCAAACACATCGCGCGTTTTCTGTAACAATGAACTTGTATCACACTTATTATGATAAACTGAGGAGGCGCTTTCCACACTAGACTAAAATCCCACAGATTGACTTCAACTCTCAAATATTTTTGGATACACGTACATTTTTCCGTGTTTTTCTCTGACAAGGGGAGTATCCTGCCTGCAGCTGGGCTTTGTGTGAGCGCAGCAGCCAAGCCCCAGACTATGGGACCTCTCACTGCTCCTCTGGTGCCATGTCCTTGCTCCCTGGGCAGTGCAAAGGCAGTAGTTACTCTGCACGGGACTCATCTGGAAGTACTGGAAAGTGTTTATTTTACCACTTCAGGTAAGACTAGTCCCATCCCAGTGAGCACCCAAGGCACGGGGGCTTTTCAACCACCCACCAGCCAGGACATCCCCCCAGTCTGTACAGCCACCTGCTCAACTGCACTGCAGAAGTCATTCCCCTTTTGAACACTGTCCTTCTGGTTCTCACTTAGTGAAAGACACGGAAGAGCCTCTGAAGAACCAAACCAGGCAAATACCCCTGTAGCTTTGCTTTCTTGCTAAGCAAGGTGAAATAAAAAGTCTCATCCCCCACCACAGCCAAGCAGCCACTCCCAAGTCCCAGTTCCAGCAATTCCAACTCGTTTTTCTTGTGTGACAATCAATGAGGACCGCAAACACCTCTCCTTGTATCCCACACAGGCCAGCTGCCCCCCAAAGCCACTGCATCTCCTTAGTTGTGCTCTCCTCTACCTCCCCAATCACCTTGTGCAGATACGTTTCTCCAGACACTGGAGATTCTCCATCACCTGCACCCACCTCATCGCCACAAAGCAGCATCCAGCCACATCTCCAGCGACCATGAGCAGAAATATGCCTGAAAACACAGTGGATGTGGTAAAAAAATGTTTTCCTTCTTCCCAAGCCTAGGAAGATGCTGTGTGGGGATGAAACCTCAAGATGCAACAACCCACAGTCAGCTTTCCAACCAGTTCATTTGAGCATATTTGGTGGCATGGAGAAAATAACCAGTGTGCAAAACTCTCTGGAGTGACTTCCTAGGAAACGAGAGTGCCACGCCGTGGTGAGCACCCAGCAAACACAGAGCTCGCCCCACCGATCGCCCCGGGCGGCCACCCCAGCCAAGGGCAAGAGGTGGGGCAGAGGGAAGATGCCTTTGGGCACATCTCCTCCATCCTTCACCTCCAGAAATGAAGCGTGCAGAAAATGAGAGCAGAATTGCCTTTGCTGACAGGTTTGAATTAAGAGATTCCAGTTTTTTATAAACCATCCCCGGGCTTCCTGAAAGTTGCAGCACCGGGCGTCATTTGTATGCAGGATGTATTCTAGCTCAAAGGTACCAGAACTAATGCTGTCCTGTTAATGAACTGAGTGAGTAATAGCCATGGGTATAGAAAGCTTATGTCTGAAACTAATCCTAGTTAATGAATCTATTGTTACAGGTATTAAATGGTGACAGGGGGTTTCATCCATCAGCCCTCCATTAATCACAGTGTCCCCGCCTATGCTTATTATTTAGAAGCCAGCAAAGGGATCTTAATGATATTAGTAATAGCCCAGTTGTGGTACGTGACCTAGGACAAGCTGGGGATTTAAGGTGATAGGTGTCTGATCGCATAAGGCATTTTGGAGGTGATCCGAGCAGCTTTGCTCCCCATGGCTCGTTATCTTGTCTCTGCCAGCTTGCTGGGAGAACATTGGTGTGCGGAGCCATGGTGGCCAAGCATGCAGCCTCAGCTCTGCTGTCTGTGAGGAAATCCAGCTCTGCCTGTGTTCTTCAGCAGCCCCTGCCCCGTGCATTCATGCTTCTGGTACCTGAGCATGCAGGAGCACCACGAAGGGGCTGAGGATGCCCACAGGACGCACACACAAGCACGGGACGAATCTGTCTGTGCAAGTAGCCAGGTGCAAGCCCACGTGCATGAGCACAAATACCCACACACCCACACAGCCACGCAGTAAATGACTCAAAGGTTTCTCTGGAAAGATGCGAGGAGCATCTGATATTCTATGCTGATTCTCCATCTGGATGCTCTCCACATGTACTTTGGGACAGGATTAATCTCACCTGTTGTGGTTCCCTAAAGTCGCATCAGCGGTTGGAGATATTTCAGCCCAGCAAAGGGTCACCATCTCCAGGGCACAGCAGGCTTTCTGAGATGGTCAGGCTCTAAGGTAACACAAGCCCCCATCTTCAGGCATGGTCCTTTGCTACCTGCCTGCATTGTTGGCTTTGCCTTTGGGTTGCTGATGGTGGGAATGAGTCCCCACACCTTGGCTCCAAGCGTGTGAGGCTGCGCTTCATGGGAGCTCTAGATGAAGCCATGGACGGGTTTGGGAGGGTTCTTTCTCTGGTCAGTTAAAGTGTTCCTGCTCGTTCCTCTCCTGAAGACTGCTGTGCCCTGAAGATTACTTCTCGTGGAGGTTACCACAGTGGCCCTGGATGAGGGACACACCTGTCAGCACGGTTTGCTGGACACCCCACTGCATCAGGGCCAGCACATCATACTGGAGGGGTGGACAGCGATGTCGTGTAAGTCAGGGACCTGCCCTCAGGATGTGAGTGCAAAACCCCAGATATAAAAGTGAAATGAACAACAATAAACTAACAACCTAGTGGTCCCCATGTCTTCGCACAGCTTTCTCCTTCAGCTACTGCTGCAGTTCATGATCTGCTTACAGCTGAGAGAGAAGCTCCTGGGTTAGGCAGGCACCAGAACTGCAGCTACCCTGGGGACCAGCTCCAGCTGATGGAACTAGAGGGATGCTCAGACACAATGCAGGCAGCCGCAGCGCTGGAAGAGCAATGGTCCCAGAGCTCAGAGCTCAGGGACTCTCTACCCCCACAGACCTAACTGCACACAGGGAGCATCTCCCTGACATGGCTGCAGGGGACAAGATGTGCTGTTTTGTTGACCAAGTGTAATGACTTAAAGGAAAGATCACAGGTTGCCCCAAGAAGTCATAGTCGCCCCATCCCTGGAGGTGTTCAAAGCCAGGTTGGATGGGGCTTCGAGAAACCCAATCCAGTGGGAGGTGTCCCTGCCTGTGTCAGGGAGCTTGGAACTGGATAATGTTTAAAGTCCCACCAACCCAAACCATTCCACGATTCCATGACCGCAGAGGTGGTCATTGATTCATGCACTCATGCTGCTGAAGGGTGTTGCAGCAGAGATCATCTCTGGGAGCTTGGGGTGAACATATCCTCTCTCACAGCAGGTTGAGAAGAAGAGGTGATCACTCACCACTGAGCACAATAAGAAGCTCTTGAGGATTTGTGCTCTCAGGATATCTTCGGATCACTCAGGTGATTTGAGGTAGGACTACATGGTCGAGCAGCCCTGGACATCACTGACCCTCCCCTCTTACATGGGAAGCCAGGAATTCAGATGGGTTTGCATGAGAAGAAGGGGTGCTGAGCATCAGGACTCCGCAGGGCTCCTTCTTTCCACAGCGAGGGAGCCTGCTCTGGCAGTTGGTGTGGGAGCCCTGTGATAAATGCTGTGCCCCCAGACATGGACTGGGCATCCTCAGAGTTCCTTCCCACCTTGCTCCTTTCACATGCGATCATCGCATGTTGGGTTGGCACCAATGAGCCTCATGGACCAGCTCTGCGAACCCGCAGGGTTCATCAGTCCTTTTCTATTCTCTGCAAGGACTCAGAGGCCTGAATTCCATGAAAAGCAAGACAGGTGATCCGCTACTTGGTTATATTTTTAGGTTAATAACAGATGTGTAAATATATATACATATGCCTCATCTTCACAGGTACTCAGAGCCAGGAGCTCACCGCTTGCCAGTGTTTAAAGCAGATGGAGATGATGAACAATGGCTCCATGATGTGTTACCATGTTCAGGCCCCTCAAAAACAAAAGATCACCAGGAAGTCTTGTAAAAGGACAAGAAACATCAGTGTCTTTGCTTTGTCAGCCTTTTTTTTTCAGGTTTTTTTTTTTTGTCAGGTTTCTTCTTTATAGGAAGGAAACTGCCTTTATGCATGAAGGAGAGCTGAGATCGTCCCATCACCTGCTTCCAAGAGATGGGGTTTTCAACACAGTTTTCAACAGGATTGCAGGGTCTGGCCAAGCCAGGGGACTGGGGCTCAGTCTCTCCGCGCTGCCAGCCCTGGCACCGAGTGTGTGGATACCTGGTCTCCAGCAGCGTTGAGCTGCGCTAGGACAGCAGCCAGCAGAGGAGGTAAAAGGAAGAGGAGAGATAATTATTAGTGATTGAAACTGATTGCATGAAAGAAGGACAGATGTTTCTTGTTGTGCTCGTGTGCCTGGGGCTACAGAGCCGTGCAAGGGATCGGGGGAAACTCCTTCTCAGCCTGGGAATGCTGTGGTGCTGAGCTGCATTCAAACGAGGACTGAAATCCACACACACTTTCCCTCTGACTCCTGCAAATCCACACAGGATCTGGCTAAAATGACAACCATTTCCCCATGCAGGTGGGTGATGATGTCCACACAGGTACCTGCTGGCCTTGGGCCACAAGGTGCTGCAGAGATCCCCCAGCTTCCCTCCACACCCCCAACCACCCCAGTAGAGCCACAGCACTGGGAGATGACGGGACTGGAGATGGACCTTGGCAAAGCAGGCAAGGAGCGGAAATTCTAAGCTCAGGGACATATAAAAGCTCAGGACTGAAGGCAGAGAAAGCTCCTGGCCACCCTTCTGCTAAAGCAAAGAGACCTTTCTATGAGAGCAGGAGGGTCTAGTAGTCATCATCTGCCCTTGGAGCACCCAGGACAGGGATCCTGCTGGTGTTTTCCTTCAGAAAGGATGGGCCACCCACAGGGAGACCCAGCTGGTGTCCACACCAAGCAGAAGAGATGCTGTCAAGGGGCCATAAAGCTCCTGTGGTGTGGTGTGTGGGCTGCAGTACATGTTTAATGCTATAAAATATGTAAATAGAGGGCTTGTCTTAGCAATGTTACTGATGGGCGGTGATGTGCTTCTGGCACCAGTTCAGATGGCTTCAGCGTTGAGGCAGGATGGGGCTGGAGATGCAACAGGGGAGCCGAGAAGGGATCTTGCCCCACCAGGACAGGAATCAGCCCCCTCCAGCGTGATGTGGCTCCCTGGGGAAGACCCGAGCTCCTCCTTTAGGAGCCATTGGTGAGACAAACCAGACTCAGTTCTGCATCCATTTCTCTTGCAAATGCTGTTTGAGCACCTTGACTTAATGGGAGGCTTTAAAGAAGGTCCACGGGAGGCAGCCCACTTCAGCCAGGTTTGTGCTGCAGTTCAGAAGTAAAAGGGAGATTAAATGAGCAAACGATGAAGCCAGTAGGGAGAAGATAACAGCTCAGCCCTGGAGGTACCATTGGCTGGAGAAGGGGACTGCAGGGAGCAGAGGATGGGTCCCAACCCAGCATGTCCATGTCCCCAGGCTGACTGGGCATGATAGGACGAGGGGGGGTGGCTTTGAATTTGAGTGGGAAAGATTTCAATCTGAAACTAGGAAGAAATTCTTCATGATGAGGGTGGGGAGGCCCCGACCCAGGTTGCCCAGAGCAGTGGTGGCTGCCCCATCCCTGGAGGGGTTCAAGGCCAGGTTGGATGGGGTTTGGAGCCCCTGATCCAGTGAGAGGTGTCCCTGCCCATGGCAGGGGTGGAACTGGATGTGCTCTGAGGTCCCTTCCACTCAAACCATTCCATGATTCTCAGGGTGAGGAGCAGGTTGTGCATCCATCACCGTGGGGTCCTGCCGCCCCTCCCTCGGCCGGGCTGTGTCCCCCGGCCCCTCAGCCCCAGCCCCTCCCGCAGCCGCATCCACGAGCGGCCACTGCCCTCTGCCGGGGATGCAGAGGCTGCCGGGGATGCTCGGTTGCCACGGAAACGGGATGTTCCGCTTCTCGCGCCGCTCCAGCCGTGCAGCAGCCGCTCCCGCAGCCCGGGACTGGGAGGGACGGGGACAGCAGCTCCCACTCGGGCCCCCGTCGCACGGATCTGGGGCCAGAGGAGCGGGGAAGGCGCAGAGGTGGATGAGGGCACCGCTGCTGTCACTTATCCGACCATGACCCCCTTCCGAAGGCACAGCGAGGGGTTTTTCTCCCACAGATCCCTGGTACTGGGCATCCCAGTTCCTCTCCAGCAGTTCCCTGGCCTCACATTGCACAGAGGGAGGTCAGGCGGTCACCTCTTCCTTTCGGGGAAAGACTCTGATCTGCAGGACTTCAGTCCTTCTGGGCTGTTCCTGCTCCTTTCAGGATCACCCATGCATGGACGGCTCTTGTGTGGGCATGGAGACTATTCTAGCTTGTGCCTTGGTGGATGGAGCCACCAGCCCAGCCTGGGAGTGCGACATGGGGCATCTGGGGGCATCTGCAGCATGGAGGGAACAAACCTTTCCTTGATGCCCTTTCATATTGGGAAAAGTATGAGGACATCCAAGGACAGGCTGAGAGAGTTGAAATTGTTCAGCCCGGAGAAGAGAAGGGACCAGCCCCTGGGGTCTCATCCACCTCTGCCCTGCCCTGTCCTGCAGTGGCCAGCCCCAAAAATCACCTCCAAAGAATCATAGAATCATAGAATGGGTTGGAAGGGACCTCGAAGCCCATCCAGTCCCTCCCCTGCCATGGGCAGGGACACCTCCCACTGCATCAGAGGCTCCAAGCCCCATCCAACCTGGCCTTGAACCCCTCCAGGGATGGGGCAGCCACCCCTGCTCTGGGCAACCTGGGTCGGGGCCTCCCCAACCTCACAGCAAAACATTTCTCCCTAAGATCTCATCTCAATCTCCCCTCTTTCAGGTTAAAACCATTCCTCTCATCCTCTCCCTACTCTCCCTGATCAAGAGCCCCTCCCCAGCTTTCCAGGAGACCCTTTCAGCACTGGAAGCTGCTCTAAGGTCTCCCCAAACCCTTCTCTTCTCCAGGCTGAACAATCTCAACTCTCTCAGCCTGTCCTTGGATGTCCTCATACTTTTCCCAATATGAAAGGGCATCAAGGAAAGGTTTGTTCCCTCCATGCTGCAGATGCCCCCAGATGCCCCATGTCGCACTCCCAGGCTGGGCTGGTGGCTCCATCCACCAAGGCACAAGCTAGAATAGTCTCCATGCCCACACACATCTCAATCCTGCCTGAGAAACAGCTTCCCTTGGCACTGCAGGACAGCCTGTCCAGGTCTCTCCAACCCCCTGGGAGCTGCTGGGGGCTTCAAAAAGCTGGAGCAGCCCTGCTTGAGCCACCAGCTCTGGTTCCATCTCCCTGCACCCTCCTCATGCTTAGATGAGCTCCTGAGGCTCTGGAGAAAGAGGAATGCTGTTTCCATGAGCTCCCCTGCACCTGATTCTGAAGGTCTGCTCATCCGAGGGTGCTGGCTGGGTGGTTCGGGTGCTCACTTGGGCAGGTCTTTGCCCAGCGCAGACCCAGCACAGCACTCATACAGGGTCTGAGGCAGTTGAAGGGTGCAGGGGCAGTGCATGACAGGTAGAGGTGGGAATGTTCCTATCCTACCTCCATGGCCATGATGACTGCAGCATCCAGATGAGAGAGCTCGGCACGGCCACAGCATCCCCTTTTCTGTCATGGCCAGCACAATGCCTGCATCTGATGTGAACACAGAGTGGACGGGCACAGCCCAGTGGTGGGGGTGCACAAGGAGAGGAGAACAGACAGAGAAGGGGAAAAGGACGGTTTGTTAACCCTGCAGAGCCTTTCTCCTCCACCTGCCTCTCCCAGCACCCGCCAGCCCACATACCTGGGCTGGGACAGGCAGGAGCAGGGAGCAGGGAGCAGGGAGCAGGGCACAGCCACCCCCACTGAGAGCTGCCCAGTTGGGTCCTGGCATAGGGAGGGCTGATGTGCACCACCAGAACCTCCTGTCCCCGCAACCTCCCATAGGTGCCAACAGCCTCAAGCCTGGGGTGGGTGTTCCCTGCACTCTGCTCACTGGATGCAGGGAACCCAGTTCTAGCCAAAAGCAGGAGAACAGTGTGTCCAGTGCTGGCTCCTGTCTTCTCACCTTCTTCCAAACCAAATACCATGTGAAGGGAACTAAAAGCAGAAGAACTGGGCCCCTCAAGATTTTTGCTGCTGGACAACGTGGTGTTCAAGTACTTTCATATCTCCTCCCTGGATTCCTGATCCAGTGGGTGGTGTCCCTGCCTATGGCAGTGGGTTAGAACTGAACAGGTTTTGAGGTCCCTTCCAACCAAAACCATCCCATGGTTCTCTGGTTTTGGCAGAGCCACGCAGGGCTCTGTGCAGGAATCATAGAATCACCAGGTTGGAAAAGGCCCATTGGATCATCGAGTCCAACCATTCCTATCAAATACTAAACCATGTCCCTCAGTGCCTTGCCCACTTGTCCCATACACACCTCCAGGGAAGGTGACTCAATCACCTCCCTGGGCAGCCTCTGACAGTGCCTAATGACCCTTTCAGCGAAAAAAAATTCCCGATGTCAAGCCTGAACCTCCCCTGGCAGAGCTTGAGGCCATTCCCTCTTGCACTGTCCCCTGTCACTTAGGAGAAGAGGCCAGCACCCTCCTCTCCACAACCTCCTTTCAGGTAGAGCAATGAGGACCCCCCTCCTCTGCCTACTGCCCCTGCCTGATGCTCAGACAGTCTGATCTCAGGACACAGAACTTCATCCCTTCATCTTTGACTCCACTCCAGCCCAAGGATGATCATCCCACCTGCTTTTATTCTGTGCTGTCTCCAGTCCTGTACATCCTGTGCCCAGATCTGGCAGCCCTCAGCTGTTGCCCCATGGGGCAAAAATGGATCCAGAACAATGAGGCAGAGTCAAGCCCTCACAACTTCTACCCTGCCAGGATACACAAGGTGAGCTGCTGAGGCAGGTCAGGAACTCCTTGACATCAGCTGCACGTGACGCCATCAACTCGGGGGAGGGAAAGCAAGAACCAAGCATGGCCCCCAGGGCCACTCTGGGTCCTGCTGCTGGCACAGGGTAACTGTTGGGGACCAGCCTTTGGGTTGGAGAAGAGGATGCCAGCCAAGGATTGGAGTCACTCCAGGACACACCCAAAGCATTCACCTCCTCTAGGCTGTGCTTAAGATCATGGACCACAGCTCCATCACAGCAGCCAGAGCAGGACGGACCAGGGCATCCCATTGCCCACCCCTGCTCACTGGTGGCACCAAGCACACAGTGTACGCAGTGCTGGGGATGTCTTGTTGTGGGTGTTCCATGTGCCAGGCAGGAAGGAGAAGCATTGCAGTCCCTAACCACCCTCTCTCCCATCTCACCTCAGGCTCATAGTCCCACTCCACACAAACAGTTGGACTGGTCCTGCTGGTGCAGCTCCACTCTAGGACCACAGATGCTGTGCAGAACAGCCACAGAGATACGGCTTATCCAGCTCAGCTCATCCCACCACATCTCCTGGCAGTCTGATTGCTGTGACACGGGCCCAGATTGAGCTGGGTGAGCAGTTTCTAGTTTTGCTACATCTCCATGCGTTTCCTGAAAAGGCTAAAACCACTCACGGGGCAACAGGAGAGCTGAGGCTAGAAGGGGTTTCTGGAAATGATGCGCTCCGAGACCTGCTCAGAGCATCTGTACATGTGTGTGTCACCAAGTGCACGCTTGTCATCCTATGCTTGTACATCCAGCCATGGTTCGTGTTTGCATCCGTATGAGCGTCTCTCCCCCTGCAGCTCCCTGCCTGGGATTACAGCTCTCGGCACAACATAGGCAGGCAGGGAAGTTCTGTAATTTGAAAGAGCTGCTGCTCCAGACATCAGTGCTGCCTTTGAAAGCACATGAAAGGCAGGCAGCTCGTGAGCAACCAAAGCCTAGCTCAGGGAGACAAACGTCCTTCTACGCACCCCCAGCCTTTTCCTGCGACGCGTGTGATCTTCCCGGCTCTCCTGGGCACTGGGGTTTGAAAAGCTGCTCTTGTAGTGGGGGCTGTGAGCGTTTGAGAGGATTAACGTGCCTGGGAAGGGGCCTGGCTTGTGTCAGGGAGCTGCTGGAGACACGTGCCACACACCCTGCACCACAGCAAGAGCAGCTGCCTGCCAGCACCAGCCCCAAGGGCCTCGTGTGTGGGGATGCAGGGAGGAAGAGCTGCCTCAGTTCTCCCTGCGGTGGGTGAGAACAGGGCTCTGCACCCTGCCGGGCACAGGACAGTTCTCCCCATCCCTTGGCTGTGCCAGGCTGGCACCAAAGCAGGCATGGGCCACCTCCTAGCAGGGCAACTGAGTCCTGAGAGAATCATCTCTGCCCTGGACAGATGATTCCAGAAGCACCTCTGTCCCGGCCACCAGGAGACCCAAGAAGGTGCTGCCTAAACCCCTACTTCATAATTTCACATAGGGGAGTGGAGGAACATAAACCTCCCTCGACCTAAACGAGCAGTATGAGCAGAGCTATTTGGCTTTCCAAGGGAGGCTCCTGGTTGACCATGGTACCCTAAAGCTTCTCCTGGATTCCAACTGTCCACATGCAGCCTCAGCTCATCTCACTGTTGCTCAGGCACCATGAAAGTTGACATGGGGGTTCTGAAACCTATGGGCAGCTGTACCAAGCCTCATCCCTGAAGGTCAAATGTACCCACTGGACCCTCCCTCTCTGCTTTGCAAAGATGCTTTGCCTGTGCTGGACCCGCTCCAGGAGACTTACAGTGTACTGCAACCTTCTTTATGGTTGGACTCAATGATCCAGTGGGTCTCTTCCAACCTGGTTGTTCTATGGTTCTATGATTCTTCTTCTCCCCAGCACAGCACCAAGCACAGTTCTTGTTCCTGCACCTACACCAGGTAGTAGAATCATGGAATCATCTGGTTGGCACAGACCTTTGAGATCAAGCCCAGCCATACCTGTCCACTGCTAAACCATCCCTGAGCACCTCACCTGCCTGTCTTTTAAACCCCTTCAGAGGTAGGGACTCTACTACCTCCCTGGGCAGCCTCTGCCAGTGCCTGAGAGCCCTTTCAGTGAAGAAATTTTTCCTGATGTTCAATCTGAACCTGCCCTGGTGCAGCTTGAGGCCATTCCCTCTATCTTGGATAAGGCTACGCTCACAATGACCACCCAAGATCATGTGCAGCCACAGTTTCTCCCACCCATGGCATCTCCCAGCCCCTGCAAACACCCAGTCCTCCACCAACTCCAGCTCCAACCTCTGCTGAGCTCATCTGCAGTCTCCCAGTAGCAGGAATCACAGTCTGAACCAGAGGGTAGCTCCTGAAAATGGTTCAACCCCAATCAAAACCCTTCTGCAGGATGTCTGGGCTTTGGGAAATCACTGCTCAACTTTTGTCCTGGTGTGACTTGGTGTTCCCAACTCATCTCAAAAAGACTCTTGTTCTTTCATCACTTCTCCCCTCACAACAGAGAATAATATTTTCACTCACGCACTGAAATGAGATCCTGATGTTTCTGCCAGTAAGGCTTTTCAATAACTTCCTTATGTTCCTGGATGGAATTGCCTGGCCGGCATTCGGCCCCTGTGCCTTCGGGAGCGAGGGGGGTGTGGAGGGAGCCCCGTAAATCTCCTGCTGCAGACCTGAGCTCATTCTGGCTGCGTTTTTGGAGCCCAGATGAACCAAGGGCAGAGGAGATGAGGTGTCCCAGTTTGGCCCCATGAGTATGGGGGAGCTCTGGGGGAACCAGGATCCCCAGGCTGAGGTGGGTGGCACATCAGTGGGTGGGTGCAGAGCCCAGACCCTCTTGAGCAGTTCAGGGGGACCTGAGATGTGTCCCAGCCTGGAGGGCTCTGGGAGTGGCTGAGGGCACCAGCGAGGGGGGATAACAGTGTCCTTGCCTTAGCAGCAGCAGGGCCAGGGCCCCAAAATGCTGCAGGACCAGAGATGGGATTTAGTTCCTGAGGCTCCCCAGACTCACAGCTTTCCTGCTCCACAGCATCTGGCCAGGCAGGCACCTGGAAGTCCTCCTGATGGTCCCTGCTGCTGAGCATCCTTCCAGGTTGCCACGGTGTTGGGCCAATGTGCCACAGGGAGAAGGCCAGCCCGGGGATGCCGACAGCCTGCCAAGTGGGCAGCCAGGAGCAGATGATTCCTGCCAGCCTGGTGGTCCATCTGGTGAGCTGAGGAGCAGTTTGGCAACCCTCTCTCCACGGAACCCATGTGACGAGCTGCCGAGGACTCAGGGAGCTGGAAGCCTTGGGTGCCCATCTGCCGGCGTTGGCAGCTCTGGGCAGCAGAGGAGCCCTAGCTCCCAGCACCAGCAGGGTGGAGCGAGGAAGCAGGCAGAGCATCCCTCAGGTTGCTGCCAGGAGTTTCAGCAAGCTTGGCAAGGGCTGGAGAGCCCCGAACACTGCCTGAGCCACATTCGTGTTTCAGGAAATCAAGCTAGGAGGAAGCTCCCTGGTCCATCAGGAAATCACAATTATCCAGGCTGCAACTGCAAAGTTATCCTTGAAGCACATCTCCAGCCAAGCTGCTGCAGCTCTGTACCAAACAGCTGGGGAGTGTCAAGGGCTCGTGGCCTTACACCATCTCCCGAGGCTCGGCTCCTGGCTTGGATCAGCCATGGGGTGGCCAGCAGGAGCAGAGCAGGGATTGTCTCCCTGGACTCAGTGCCAGTGAGATTTGTGTGCCCTGGGGAGAGTCAGGCCACTGTCACCAGAATTCCCCCACAGCATCTACCAGGGCTGCCAGCCATTCTCCAGCCCTGTCCCCTCTGCTTGAGAGATGCCGCTGCTCAGCCGGGACACTGCAGTGGGACCGGGAGGTAAAACTTCCTCAGAATTTGGGGTTGGATGGACAAGGATATTCTTGGCCAAAGGAGAAGCTACACTGTGCAGTGTGCAGTAAAGGACAAAGCTGGCACAGCACTCGGTGCTTCCTTTGCTTGGTTTCAAAAGAACACACATTGCAAGCTATTTTTTTTCAATCAGCTCTTGGAAACTGGGTCTCTTTCTACCTCCAACAGCCTGAATCCGTGCCTGCATTTCTTGTGGCTTCAGCTGGCAGAAAAAAATGCCTGTGCTTGGGAGAAGAAAGGCATCACCTCCTCTTGCATGAACCACACTTTCCAATGATATTGGCTAATAATTCGTGCCATGCTCAAGGTGTATAATTTGGAGATGTTTCACTTTCTGGAGTCTCCAGGGCTGGCTGGACTGCAGGACCTCATTTCTCCCCTTAACTCCAAGCATGAGCTGACTAGAAACAGGCTGCCCAGGGAGATGATTGAGTTCCCATCCTTGAAGGGGTTTAAAGGATGAGAAATGTTGTACCTGGGGGCATGGTCTGGTGGCAAACTTGGCAGCGCTGGATTGATGGTTGGACTCAATGATCTTAAAGGTCTTTTCCAACTCAAACCATCCTGTGATTCTGTGATTCCATGAAAAGACCTGGTAGGATTTATTACCTCCTATAAAGGGATAGTAGGTGGATGACTTCTATTATTACGGTCTGTATTTCTTTTCTGCAGCAACCTGCAGCGTTTACCTGCTCCAGCAGTTTGCTGCTGCCATCCCTCGCTTGAGCCTAGTGGGCAAGAAGAGATCAACTCAGGTTTGCACAGCTCCAGCCCCTGCTGGGGCACAAGAACCTTCACACTGGAGTTGCAGCCTGATCTGTGCAAGGGCAGCAGGCAGCCACAGGACTGAGACCTCCATGGGGCATCAGTGTCCTCGTCCTCCTCTTGCTGCCAGTCTACCCAGCCCCCTGGAGGGCAGAAACATAGCAAACAGGAATCATAGGATCATTAAGGTTGGAAAAGGCCTCTCAGCTCATCCTGTCCAACCCCACCGTGCCTGCTAAACCACATCCTGAAGTGCTGTGACTACACAACTTTTGAACCCCACCATGCATGGAGACTCCATCACTGCCCTGGGCAGCATAGTGCTTCACCACTCTGCCAGGGAAGAAATTATTCCTAATATCCAATCTAAACCTTCCTTGGCACAACTTGAGGCCATTTCTTCTCATCCCATCACTTGTTACATAGGAGTCCACACTGCTGCCCAGGCGCTCAGGCATGGGGAGAGCTGCAGCAGCACAGCCCAGTCCTGGACCCATTCTTTCACCTCCCAGTGAGAGATTATAATAAATGAACCATCTACATTAAGAATTAATCCATCCATAGAATCACAGAATCACCAGGTTGGAAGTGACCCACCGGATCATCGAGTCTAACCATTCCTATCAAACACTAAACCATGTCCCTCAGCACCTCGTCCACCCATCCCTTAAACCCCTCCAGGGAAGGTGACTCAACCACCTCCCTGGGCAGCCTCTGTCAGTGCCCAATGACCCTTTCCATGAAAAAAAATTTCCTAACATCCATCCTAAACCTCTCCTGGTGGAGCTTGAGGCCATTCCCTCTTGTCCTGCGATGCCACATCCTTGGCTATTACAGGGCTAAAACCATAAACTCTTAGCCTTTCTGGAGACAAAAAGTAGCAACTGAAGGCTTTGCAACTGGATTTTACACACAGGAGAAGCAGAGTTGTCTGTTCTGGATGTTCCCAACTGGCTTCTGTTTAACTAGATGTGTAAATCAAGAAGATTACAGGACTGAGTAGAGGTTGGAGTGGATCCAGAGAGTCTGGTTACTTGGTATGACTCATGAGCGAGGAGGACCCCAATTCCTTGAGCTGCCTCTGCTTCCCCCTTTTGGGCATTGAAAATTGTCAAGTACTGGAGACTCAAACAAGCTACTTTATTTCCTAAAAAACATCTCTATGCCCCTATTAGAACAAGTGTTCCAAACCATCACCTTTTCTTTTCCATAGAATCATAGAATCACAGAACAGTTTGGGTTGGAAGGATCTTAAAGCCCATCCAGTTCCACTTCTGCCATGGGCAGAGACACTCCCCACTGGATCAGGGGCTCCAAGCCCCATCAAGCCTGTCCTTGAACATCTCCAGGGATGGGGCAGCCACCAACCTGGGCCAAGACATCCTCATCCTCATCCTATCCCTGCACTCCCTGATCAAGAGCCCCTTCCCAGCTTTCCTGGAGCCCCTTTCAGTACTGGAAGCTGCTTTAAGGTGTCCCCAGAGCCTTCTTTTCTCCTGGCTGAACAACAGCTCTCTCAGCCTGAACTTGTACGGGAGGTGCTCCAGCCCTTGGATGATCTCTGTAACCTCCTCTGGACTCGCTTTAACAGTTCCATGTCCCCCTAACAGCTCTCTAACAGTTCCTGGGCTCCCTCCCCCTTAGCCACCATGTCTTATCTTAGGGGTAAAGGAACGTGGAGCTCAGTTCAGGCTGCTGGTGACATCATTGAGCACTGCTGGTGGTGATTCCCTTCTGCATATCCTGAAGAGCATGACGTGTCTGCGTGGCAGGGGCAGAGCGTGGTGGGTGCCAGGAGGGGCTTGGAGGAGACAGAACATTTTCCAAGAGAATTTGTCTGCAAGCAACCACAGCAATTTAAGTGTCAGAAGAGATACAAGCACTGAGGAGAAAAACCTGGGGATATTTTAGCAAGGGAGAAGAAACAAGCCCATAACAACTCCTGGAAGAAGGGAGCTGCAGCTGTGTAAGTTCATATCAGGATACTGGTGACGGGGAAAGTGTCTGAAGTGGAACAGTAGAAATACAGCAGTGTATAGGATGACTCCAGTGGGACTTCTGAGTCTGAAAGATGAAAGAAACACGCGATGCTCCTGAGAAAGAGAGAGAAAACCAGACAGGAACTGAAAGCCTCCCAGGTACCATGGTTCTCCATCTGCTTTCATAGGTAGGAACCACGCCGGTGGTGCCGAGCAGCCTGGAAGCACATCTGCTCCCAGTTCTGTTTCCCTTGCACAGTGCCTTTTGCTAAAGAAGAAGAAAAAGCTTGACAAACCTTATTTTTTACATTTCCATTTTGACAAAACTGGAAACAAAGAAAAGAATTTGGGGGTCTTGCTTTCATCCTTTGCAGTGTGTGGTGATTCAGTGACAAGGCACAGAGAGGAGAAAATGCTGCGAAGAGAAAGGGAAAACAAGATATAAACACAGGGCAGGAAAAGGCTGATGCTTTGAAACTGATGGAATCTGTGATATCAAGGTTTTATAAGAATTTCTATTTCCCTTCCAGCTAAAACAATCTTCTAAGGCCTGAAGAAGGAATTAAGTAGATGAAGCTGTGAAAAACAGATTAGAAAAACTGAAGGGGATGTGAGAAAGACAGGGGTACGGTGAGAAAACCAGTGCTGCTCCTGCCTGCCCTTCTGGTTGACCATGGCTCATCTTGTGCCCAGCTCTCCAGGGGCTTGTGAGGTGGTCCAAGGCAGCTCTTGATGCTCAAAGCCATTTCATAGAATCATAGAATCATAGAATCAAGAGGTTGGAAGAGACCCACTGGATCATCGAGTCCAACCATGCCCACCCAGACCCAATGCAGCAGTGTTGGAGCTGTGTTGCCTTCTGCAACATGGCACGAGGCAGTTTGGGAAAGGAAAGGATTCTGCAGGATCTGAGGGTGTAAAATCTTGGCCTGAAACATGGTAGGTTGAACAGCTTTTTGCAAGTTCAGTTCTGCACTTCCAGAAAATGAAGTGAACTGCTGGGACATCGCTCTCTTCTCCCCAGCATCACCCTGTCAGGTCCCCAGAGCCCACCCTGACCCCACTCCCAGGAACTGCATAGATCCATTTAGGTATCAGCGTTAAAACCAGCTGCTTAATTACTATGATGGCACCCAGCTCAGCTCAGGTGCTTTGTGACACTTATTCCATTACAGAGTACCCTGGCAGTGCTCAAGGCCAGGTTTGATGGGGCTTCGGGCAGCCTGGTCTAGTGGGACATGTCCCTGCCCATGGCAGGGGGTTGGAACTGGATGATCTTTAAGGTCCCTTCCAACTCAAACTGTTGTATGATTCTGTGATTCTGTGATTCTATAACGGGAAATCTGCTATCAAATGTTTGCCGGGCGCAGGGCACCCTGCAGCTCAGGGCTCCTGTCCCAGCACTGTGAGAGCCTGACCAATCTCCATAACGCAAGCTCATCACCAAACACATTCTTGCTCCTTCTTCCAGACCTGTATGAGGCTCCCAGCCTCCCGGGCATCATTGCTCACCCTGTTGCACCTCCTTGTGCTCTGCTATGCAGCATCCATGGGGCTGTGCTACCAGCCTTGCTGCAGCCTGCAGCTCCCCTGCAACCAGGGTGCATGGCCCAGATGCTGCAGGGAACTGCACTGGAGCACAGGGTGCGTTGTGGCACTGCAAGGGGGTGCATGGTGCAGAGCACAGGCTGTCACTGCAGGCAATGGATGGTGCAAGCAGCACACAATGCAATGTACTGTAGCCAGCTCTGACCTGCTCAGTGTCCCTCCTGTATGCCAGGCACGGGAGGACAGGGTTTAGAGATATGATTTATATTGTCCCGCATCAGGTAGTGTCCCTCTGCTCTCTTGCAGGAGTGGAAGTGTGGACAAAAGCCACTGAGTAGCAAGCAACTGTGCCTCGGCTCATCCTTGTCCCTGCTGCTCACTCCCACACGGCACAAGGCCACTCATCCCTGACCGAGCCATCGCCTCATAGAATCATAGAATCACCAGGTTGGAAAAGACCAAAGATCATCGAGTCCAATCATTCCCATCAGTCACTAAACTATGTCCCCTAGCACCTTGTCTACTC
>WAAB01010547.1:0-45193 GCA_013389865.1 Piaya cayana | reverse complement strand
GGGCAGTGGCAGAGGCTGCCCAGGGAGGGGGTTGAGTCACCTTCCCTGGAGGGGTTTACGGGACGGGTGGACGAGGTGCTGAGGGACATGTTTTAGTGTTTGATAGGAAGGGTTAGACTCGATGATCTGGTGGGTCTCTTCCAACCTGGTTTTCTATGATTCTATTCCGGGCCATACCGGGCTATACCGGGCCCGGCCGGGCCTCCCTGGCCACAGGAGCCGCTCTGTGCCGCCCCCGCCCCCCGCTCGGGCCGCCCCTGCGCTCCCCGCCCCTGCGCAGCGAACATGGCGGCGGCGCGGGGCTGAGCGGCGCGGGGCTGGGTGGCTGCAGAGGTGAGCGCGGCGGCTCGGGGCGAGGATGCTAAGGGTCGGGGCGGGCTGCTCGGACTTTCTGCGTTCTAATTCTCAGCTCGGGGGGCGGGGGGGAGGCGCCGTGGAAGCGTTTGGGACCGGTAACTCAGCCCCCCCCCAACCCCCCCGCCTCCCCCAGCTGGATCTCCCCGCTGGTGAATCCCCTTTGGAAGCGCTTTGTTGTGTTTCCAGGGGATGGGATGTGGTGCTGGCAGCTCGGGCAGCCACACAAGGCATGGGGACATCCCCGCGCTGCCATTGCCCGCTGAGCATCCCTGGGGGGGGAAAGGGAACAACACGGAGGTCCCGGGGGAATTTGTCCCCTTCCCTCCCCACCAGGCGCTTAGGAAGGCAGGAATGCCCTCTTGGAACCGGGCTGGGCCATGCAGACAGAGGATCTGGTCCCAGCCTGGTAGGGATTGTCCCGTTTCCCCCTGACCAGCACCTTGGGGTGACAGGGATGCACTCCTGGAAGTGGGGTGATCTATAGAGTGGGAGGATCTGGCCCCAGCCTGGCACGGTTTATCCCTTTCTGGCCCCAGAACCCTCTTGGAACAGCAGAGCTACCCCCCTTCCCTCCCAACCAGCTTCCTGGCATGACAGGAATACCCTTTTGGAAATGAGCAGGCCCTGGAGACAGAGGATCTGGCCCAACCTGGTAAGAGTTGTCGCCTTCATTCCCTACGCCCCCGTGGAACAGCAGGGATGCCCTCCTGCAACCAGGGTGGGCTCCATCTATTGATGGAGGATTTGGCCCCAGCCCAGCAGGGTTTGTTCCCCTCCCTCCCCACCAGCCCCCTGGGAAGGCAGGGGTGTACTGCTGGAATCACGGCAGGCTCTGGAGACAGCCAGCAGTGCCCCCACCACCACGGGAGGTGTCAAGGTTCGACCAGCAACCAGAGAAATCCCATAACCACCATCCCTGGGGGAACATCTACATCTCATAGAATCATAGAATCGTTTGGTTGGAAAAGACGTTTGAGATCATTGAGTCCAACCATACCTGTCCACTACTAACCCACATCACCGACTGCTTCATCTGCTCATCTTTTAAACACCTCCAGCCTCCTTTTGCCTAGGGCAGTGATGCGTGTCTCCATCCCTGGAGGGGTTCAGAGCATCTGGATGTGGCACTTCGGGACATGGTTTAGTAGCCACAGTGAGGTTGAGCTGATGCTTGGACTGGATGGTCTTGAGGGTCTTTTCCAACCTTACTGATTCCATAAGAGCAGGATCGCACAAGCCCTGGTCCAGACAAAGCTGGGGGGAGCAAATGAGGGAGCCCTGTTGACCCTGCACCCATCTACTGTCCTCATCGCTGTCCCTGGGCTGCCACCCTTGCCTGCTGTCCCCACAGCACCTGGGTTTTTTTCTGAACAAACCCCCAAATCCCAGGCTTCTTCCCACACATCCTGCCCCTCCCGGTAGCAGCACGGCCCAGTCTTGCTCACGAAGACCCAGTGTGCTTCCAACAAGCCGTGTGGGGTCTGTCCTGGCTGCTGGTCCATCCAGGTAGTGACCCTCTTGGATTGGATGAGCTTAGAGGTCTTTTCCAACATTAATGATTCCATGATTCCTTCTCAGCCCCCTGAGTTGAGCAGGGAAGGAGACACAGGAGGGTGTTTAAAAATAAATACTGTGTCAGGCTGGCTCTCGCTGCATGTCATTGAGGTTTCATCTGCAGGCACTTTGAAGCTTCTGTGTAAAACCTTGGCAGAGGTTTGGAGTCGTGATACCTAAAGGTAGAAAGAACCCAAACAGGCAACCTAAGTTTCAGAATCACTGAACAACTTGGCTCCCTTTGGCCTGGGATGTTTGCGGCTCAGCCGCTGAGTGCTAAACGAGTCCTTCCCATGGGTAAAGTCAGGACGTGGAAACCCAGCTCCAGGGTACCCAGCTTTGGTGTTTGGCTCTGGTTTTGTTTACTGTTGTTGTTTATCATCAACAGCGTGCAGTGAGTGGCTGAGAGCAGCCATGTGGTCCCTCCTCTTTGGCAGCCAGTAGCGTTGAGGAAAAATATTCTTCTGCCGCGTTTCAATTGCCTGAACGGCAGCGGTTGTACCGGGGCTGCAATGGTGGCTTCTCTTCTCTGCCTTCCCCTTCATTTACAGTCACACAGGATGTGTTGTCCCCCTGCTCTTGCTGGAAATATCTGAAGGATGGAATGGGATGGGATGGTGGTTTGTACCCTTTGGAGCAAGCACCAGCTTGTGCCTTGGCTCTGCTGCCACAAATCAAACGTAGCAGGTGGGGGCTCAGCCTGGGACACACGGCCGGGGCTGTGGCTGTGGGGCTGGGTAGTTCAGGATCTGTCCAGTAGATGGTATGAAAATGCAGACAGAAATAAGAGAGTTCTTTGCAGTGGGCAATATGGAAAAGCAGGTATTTCTGTGCTGTTTATAGTATTTGTTTTATTAAAGATTAAAATGTGTTTTATTTGAGAGAGATGCACTGACTCTTGGTTCTCGTGTTTCAGTATTTACATCTTAGGAAAAGATAAATCTACATCTTGATAATCTGCTTTTTAGTGAAATACTTGATATTAAACAAATTAAGTCATTAGCTAATTAAAAATAATCAAATGCAGAAATGAGTACAGGAGCACAAGTGGCACCTAAGCAAGCTGTAAGGCTGCACCTCCAGTTTGTCTGGGTCTGAATTTCTAGTAATGTTTAACTCTTGAGTCCTTTTTCTGGAAATTGCATGGATTTTGCAGCACAGTTTGGTGTCTTTGAATGAAATATTCTGTTAGGGTATAAAATGATGATGACAGGCAGGGAGGGTTGGTGTTGTTCAGCCTGGAGAAGAGAAGGCTCTGGGGAGACCTCAGAGCAACTTCCAGTGCTGAAAGGGGCTGCGGGAAAGCTGGGGAGGGGCTCTTGATCAGGGAGTGCAGGGAAAAGGTGGGGGGGGAACAGTTTTCAGCTGCAGGAGGGGAGACTGAGATGAGACCTTAGGAAGAAAAGTTTTGCTGTGAGGGTGGGGAGGTCCTGGCCCAGGTTGCCCCATCCCTGGAGGTGTTTTAGGGCAGTCTGGATGGGGAGTTGATCACCCTGATCCAGTGGGAGGTGTCTCTGCCTGTGGCAGGGGGTCAGAACTGGATGGGCTTCAAGGTCCCTTGGAGCCCAAACCATTCTATGATTCTGTGGTTCCAAGTAGCTCTGTTTCAGATGAGCAGTCAGGGGGTTGTTGTCTTTGTCCTACACTCAGTTTTAAGGATGCTCTGAAACTTCCATGACCTCAGCCACAGCAGGTGGAGGAATCCCAGAAGTGCCCTGTGTTTTCCCAACTGCAGGGTGAGGTCAGGTACACGTCAGAATCCTCCTTGAGTGATGTCTCTTCTTTTAAGGCTCTTCCTTCTGGCAGTTTCACATCCTTTGCCGATGATGCATTCTGGCACTCAGGCCTTTCTGCCATTAAAGAGGTTTCCTTGGTGGTTCATCCGAGTGCCTTACACTAGTCTCCAGGACACAAGGAGACCATCCTACTCCCTACATCTCTGCAGTTGAATTTGTAGTATTTTAAGACTTTTTCTTCTCTTCCTGAGCTGAAAAAGGTTTGTTACTCTGCACTTCCCACTTGGGCTCGTTGTCTGCCTAAGCTGATCTCTGCCCCTCATTGCTGCCAGTCCACTGTTGCTGAAAGCTCTGGGCTCAGACTGGGCTCGGTCGGACGCTGTTAGCCGAGCTACCATGTTGGGGTTGTAAAAGCGAGCCCAAGTGACCCCATTTGGGGAATGTGTGATGCTGCTGTATGAGAAAGAATGTGGATCAGACCTCTGCATATGTGCATGTTGAACTGTGCACTGGTGGAGAAGGATTTGGAGTGCTTGGTGAGCTCCTGATTGCAAAACCTGGAGCAGCATGCTGGCAGAACTGGGGCAAGTTAAAGCTTGGCACATTTACGGCTCTTAAGGCCGTCATGTTTGCATCTCCCTGCCCGTCTTTTGTCCTTTTCTTTTTCTTGGCTGCAACTGGAATGCAGTTTGTGATGAGACAGGCAGATTTTGAATCGTTTACTTGTCTGTGTATGTTCAAAAAGTTTCCTAATGAGATGGTTGGGGGGCATCCATGAGAGATAAAGCATTGAGGACAGAGCAGCTCTGGCAGCCGGCTTCTTTTGCAAGGTGGTTAGTCTCCTGCATGTATGTGTATTTTAGATAATTCAGAAACATGCCAAGATAAAAACTCATCCCCATCATTAAACTCTCAGGGCAATGGAACTATAATGCTGACCCCTCCTTCACCCTGGTGGGATTTGCACTCCAGACTGTGTGACATGGACAAATTTTCATCCCCCTTTATTTGCAGAGTGATGTGGTCCAGTCCTAAAGGAAAATGCTTTTTTAAAAATGTATGTATATTTATAAAGAATTCCTTTCTTACTGAGCTTGAATATCTAACAGTGGAGACGTTATCAAGTGCTTGCTCAGCATTTAAAGTGATGATGCAAGTCTGAAAATAGCAGGAAGCACATGAAATCTTCCATCGGATTCATCAGGTCTCGCTGGGCTCGGAGCAAACAAGGTTCATCCATGTCTGGTGAGCTGGCGGTGTCAAACCAGGATTGGTGAGGACATGCTGGAGGTCACCACTACTTCTCGTGCACAGAGCTGTGCCCTTCACTGGTTGACCTGCACAGCAGTCCCCGTCAATAGGAAGTGTCAGAGGTGGCTCTAAGTGTGAGCTCTCACCAAGCAGGAGCGCTCAGCACAATTCAGCGCAGCCTGGCTGGGGCTGATAACTTGAATTCCCAGAGAACTCCATCTGCATTATATTTCCTTAAAAAAAAAAAAAAAAAGAATTGAATAATACATAGCTTTTTCAGAGAGGTTTCTGACAGACAGCCTGCAGCAGATTTAGATGCTGTGATGGGCAGTGTTGCAGCCGGCAGGGTTTGCTCAGCCTGCTGCCAAGTGTTTCTGCCACAGCAGCAGGGATTTAAGCGGAGTTTGTGTCTGGGGCTGTGCTCTCGCTGTGCATGGCCTCGTGGTTTTATGCAGACTCATCCTGAGCAGAGGTTGGAGAACTTGGCTGCAAACTGAAGGAAAAAGTAAGCGTCCGTTTCGCTGCCTGCGCAGTTTGCACAGCAGCCTCGTCCAGCAGGGCAGACGGATGGGGTGGTGACTGGAGCTGCTGGCTACCAGCATTCATCTTCCTGAGGTCTGGCTTTACCAGCAGTGATCAGTCACCCGTGCAGCTCCGCTGGCTGGTAGGTCATTGGTCGTTGGACACACAGAGAGGAGAGGAGTCACGACTCCACGTGGCTGTTACCAGCACAAGGGAGCTGATGTCAGTGTTCAGTGCGGGACTTCTTTTTTCCCCTGGGACAAGCTTCTGCTTCTGGAGTACATCCAAGGGCCCCTCACTACAAGGCAGACATTGAAGGGCTGGAGTACACCCAGAGAAGGGCAACGAAGCTGGTGAAGGGTCTGGAGAACAAGGGTTATGAGAAGCGGCTGAGAGAGCTGCGGTTGTTTAGTCTGTAGAAGAGGAGGCTGAGGGAGACCTCATCACTGTCTACAACTGCCTGAGAGGGGGTTGTAGTGAGGTGGGTGTTGGTCTCTTCCCAAGTGACAGATGATGGGACGAGGAGAAATGGCCTTAAGTTGCGCCAGGGCAGGATCAGATTGGACATCAGGAAAAAATTCTTCACTGAAAGGGTTCTCAGGCCCTGGCAGAGGCTGCCCAGGGAGATGGTGGAGTCCCCATCACTGGAGGGGTTTAAAACACAGGCAGATGAAGTGCTCAGGGACAGTTTAGTAGTGGACAGGTGTGGTTGGACTTGATGATCTCAGAGGTCTTTTCCAACCTAGCAATTCTATGATTCTATGAAAGCTCTGCACTTCTTGCTCAGAAGGTTTTTTAATGTGTTGTAAAGCAAATGATGTTAGCACTGGTCAGAAGCCTCTCTTCTGATGGAGGTTCCTCTTTGCAGCCACTGTGCTCTGTGTTACCCAATTTCCCTGAGTCCTGTTTTCCAGACTGACACTGCAAACAGCCCAAAACTTCCCCACATCTCGGTTTGTTTTTAACAATAGAAACCATAGGGTTAGATGCCAGTGGAGATTTGTGAAGCTCCGTCTTTGCCTGTGGAGGAACATGCAATCCCTCACCCCTCCTGGCCCTTCCAGCCTTGCATCAGACACTGTGGCAGGACCTCACTCCTGGGTAACGTGGTGAGGGAGCAAGTTTGGTTCACACGTTGCTGGAGTTGCAGCTGCTGCGGTTTGCTTGGTTTGTGGTGGGCAGGCGCACCCTTCTGAGCTTCCCCAGGGTACTGCTGGTGTGTGGCTCCGTGGAGAGGTCCTGCTGGGAAAAGCGGTTGCTTTCCAGCAAGGAATTTGTGTCTGTGGTGAAGCTGGAGGACGCCTGTTCAGTTTCTTTCAGCTCGGCATTGGCAGAGCTGAGTGGAAAGCCCAGCATTATTGCTTTGGCCTGCAAGCCACGCTCTCTTCGGATGCGCTGCGTGATCGCTGTGCCCGCTTGGAAATGGCAGAGCTGCAATGCCTGCTGTGAGCCAGAGCTGGCTTCTGTCCTCCCTGACCTCCCCTCGCCTGGCGGCCGCACCTCATCCCCTGCTCCTGGGCCTCTCTTCCTTTCCCCGTTCCAAGTAAGCCCCTGCCTCCTCCCACCACGCTGAGCCCTCTCCGCCTACGTTTGAAGCGGTGGGACGCGTGTCCAGCTGCGTCTCCAGCGAGCGGGGGGGTGGCCTGTGTTCCTTCTCCGCTCCCTCCTGGCTGTTGTGCTCCCAGAGCCTCCCTGGGCCGCTTGCCAGAAGCTGCCTGCCCTCCTCCTGTTCCCTGCAGCCACCGGAGAGGCCAGCGGAGCCCTCGGGAAGCCGTGCTGGGCTGCACACGCGTCGTGGCGAGACGGGGCGAGCAGCACTTCTCCGCAGCAAGAACCCAGGCTTGGCTTTTGCTCCTGGTGGCACGAAACGCCGTCCACATCATGCTGCTTTTTGTCCTTTAAGCCGGCTGGTGTGCAGAGGCAACAGCGAGAGAGCGAGGTTGGCTCTTCAAACCGGGGTCGAACGCGCCAGGTGGGCTCTGCAGCGGGTTCAGACATCGCCTGGTCGCTGCTTCCCTCCCTGCTGTCGCTCCCTCTCCTCCCTGCTCTCCTCTTGCGCTGGAGCGTGGCCTTTCCTGCAGAGCGGCACATGTAAGGTAGGAAAAATTTCTGCCCGAGGCACGCAGAGTGTTACTTCAGTGACGGCAGAAGAGCTGATGGAGTCTGCTCTGGACCGAGGAGGAAGTTGCAACAATTCCACTTTCTAAAAATAAGCCAAGCAAACGTCCTCACAGCCCAGCAGCTGCCGCACTCCGTACGCTGGATCCCTTTGCTTTTTATATTTGTGTTGTTCTGGCAATTTAAAAAAAAAAAAAGGGTGCTACATTCTGTCAAAATCCTGCAGCAGGGGTGCAGTCTGAGAGGAGCTATGGAGGAAGGCTGAGTTGTTTCAGTGTTTCTGAAGTGACCTTGAAGGATTACTGAGGTGCAGGGTTTCCTAGAGGTTTCTCTAAGCTGTTCGTTAAGATTTCCAATGATGGTGACTCAGCCTCCCCTCAGCATTCCGGTGCCTGACTGCTCGGATGATTTAAGGAGCTTTGCTTGATTTTGGGCTGGTGTTACTGTACTCTAACCCCGTCATTTTGCTGTTTCACCCTCTCTCTGGCTGGCTTCCAAAGAGAAGAAATATTCCATCAGTGTAAAAGCCATCATTTGTGTAGGGTTTGATCTTCCTGTCTACCTCCCCTTTGATGCTCAGAGCGTGTCTGCAGGCTCTTGTGTGCTACTGTGTATTTAATTACACGTGTGTGGCCGCCGGGAAGCCCGGTCCTGACTCCTTGTGTTGTCTTGGCTGTAAAGAACAGTCCCTGATCTTTGCTGATGTCAGTGGAAATGCAGTGCTTGAGGTGACATGTGTGTTATCAAAATGGTATATCATGAATTCCCCAGTTGTCTCAGACTTGTACAGCAAAATGCGCATCTGAGCAGCTATGGATTTTGCGGTTAGTGATGGATTCTATAAAAATCAACACGGTGACGTTAAAAGTTACTTCAAAACATGATCTAGAGACGCTGCTGATTGAACTGTTGCTGAGTAGGAAGAAGCAGAATATTGTTCTCTGTCACAGGGTGAGTTTTTTTCTCCTTTGCGTGGAGTTGAGTGTTAAACGAAATGTGCATTTGCTGTAGAAGTTCATGATCCACAGCTGATTTCCCCCCCTCTGCCCAAGGGTGTTCTGAAGAACTTCAAGGCATTAATCATAACATTTCTTCATTTCAGTCATTGATATGATTATTGCAGTGCATTTCAGGGAGAGATTAACAGTTGCAATAGCCTGTGGGATATATATAGATATATAGATATATATCTATATAGAGAGAGATATAGATATAGATAAAACTAGTAGTAGTAGTAGTAGTAGTCTTGGTTGGGGGGAGGGGGAAAGGGGCTGCAGAGCTCTCCAATTCTTCCCTGCTACCTCCAGAGCCCAGGTGGGCTGAGGTGAAGATTGTGTTGTGTGAAGATCCCTCTAACACAGTTCTCCCGCTTCCCCACTGAATTTCATAGCCACAGGTATCTGCTAATTGTTATCACTGGGGTTCATGTTTTCCTGGATTGGTTTTGCACCAGCAACATGTGACTGTTCCTGCACTCCGGGGGGAGAAACTGCACCCACAACGGTGCACTCTGCCTTGACTGCCTGCCCAGTGCCTGAAAGCCATTGCCACTGCACTTTTTAGTCTCGGCATGTATTAAACCTCATCATTTTATTTCCAGTTTGCTTCTGCTCCTGCAGATGAAGATTTTCACTGTCACGTGTTCCTCAAGCACATTTGTGTGTTGAGCAGTTTGAACACTTCTGGTGCCTGGAAGGCTCTGCAGTCTGATCTGAAATGCTCCTCTGCATGTGCGTACACTGGCTCTCTGGACATGCCAGCTTGGGGAAGGGTATGGTGGGAAGCCACGCTCCCTGCTCTCTGCTGGTGGCAGCCCAACATGGGGCAGCCGGGAGCCTCATAGTTGGTGTCTGGTCAGCAGCAGAGTGCTGATGGCTGGCTTAGAGTTTCTGGTGTCTGGAGAGCTTGTGCCTGTGTGCAGAAAGTCCATGGAGACATCCTCATCACCACCTTCTATCTCAAGTTGTATGTCAGACTTTTAAAGAAATGAACTGTTGAGGTAGCGCAGCATCATTATAAGATACTTTCAGGTGGAGCCTCTAATAAGAGTGTGAGCTGTGGATGGAGAACTGAGGGCTCTGCTACCTGTGATGTGCTGGCAGCCCCAGAGGCAAGGGTTTGTGTTAGTTTACAGCTGAGTTAGTGGTTCTTACCAGTTCAGTAAATAGGATGCATGGCTCTCACATTGTTCTTTGGGTGGTAGAAGTTCACATCTTTCAGATTTTGGTGCTGTCCATACTTCTGTCCCTGTATGCAGATTGCCCAGTAAAACATCTTTTTTTTTTTTCTATAGCACAACATCTGCTGTAATTCCTGCCATTTACAGTTGACAGGAGATATCCAGAAGACAATGGTGACTGATTCACAAGGGGTGTCAGCTCAAATTAGTAAGGCCACCACCTCACTGCATGCCCAGAGCTCTTAACTCTTACCACAGGGAGGTAAACCCTGGCAGACACTAATCCCTCTGGTTTGGCACTTGTTTCCAGAGGTGAAGTCATGGAATGGTTTGCGTCAGAAGGAACCTCAAAGCCCATATAGTTCCACCCCTGCCATGGGCAGGGACACCTCCCACTGGATCAGGGGCTCCAAACCCCATCCAACCTGGCCTTGAACCCCTCCAGGGATGGGGCAGCCACCACTGCTCTGGGCAACCTGGGCCAGGGCCTCCCCACCCTCTCAGGAAAACATTTCTCCCTATGGTCTTATCTCAATCTCCCCTCTTTCACATTAAAACCCTTCCCCCCTCATCCTCTCCCTGCACTCCCTGATCCAGAGCCCCTCCCCAGCTTTCCTGGAGCTCCTTTCGGTCCTGGAAGCTGCTCTAAGGTCTCCCTGGAGTCTTGCCTTCTCCAGGCTGAACCACCCCAACTCTTTCAGCTTTTTCTCATACAGGAGGTGTTCCAGCTCTTGCATCATCTCCGTGGCCTCCTCTGAATGGGTTTTGGGTGGCTGTGGCAGGAGATAGTGACTCGCTGTGACTCGCCTGTACCCTGGACAGGGAAGGAGGAACTAATTCTACTTGGGCGTTATCCCTGCACTGTAGATCTGGGCAGTCTTCCTGTTGTTCCAGTCTTATGGGGAGACTGAGGGATGGTTTGGTTATCTTGGCTCATTTTCCATCACCACAGGCTTTGCTTTTGTCTAGTATGTTGCTGGCACTGTCTCCAGTTGTGTATGTGATGGTCACATCACCATCCCTGACTGGAGAACTCAGTCTGCTCTGGGACTGTCTGGTTTCTTGTTGTCAGCTAGAAATTCTGTAAACACCCTGTGATATTTTCTGGCTCAATAAGCTGTACAGAATGTTCAGCAGGTACTTTAACATCAGTAGATACAGCCTGGAAGAAAGTGATGGTTTCCTTCCCCCTTGGCAGGCCCTGAACAGACATTCCCAGCTGCCGGGTGGACTTGTAGTTGCTTCTGGTCCGGGGGTTGCTTTTTTTACATTGGCATCTACTGCCTGTATGAGTTGTTGCCAAAGTAAGAGATTTCATCGTGTCTTGTACCGGCAGCAGTGAGGAGGCCTCACAATATATTTCTTCGTTTTCCAAACTCCTGGCCCTTCAGGAATGTAAAGCAGCCCAACGACAGGCTGGACCGCTGGGTCCTGCACTTTGGCACAACAACCCTGAGCAGCTACAGACTAGGAGAAGTCTGGCTGGAAGCTGCCTGGAGGAGAGGGACCTGGGGGTGTTGGTTGACAGTGACTGAACATGAGCCAGCAGTGGCCTAGGTGGCCAAGAAGGCCAATGGCATCTTGGCTTGGATCAGAAACGGTGTGACCAGCAGGTCCANCGAGAGGGAATGGCCTCAAGCTCCACCAGAGGAGGCTAGGGCTGGACATTAGGAAAATTTTTTTCATGGAAAGTGTCATTGGTCACTGGCAGAGGCTGCCCAGGGAGGGGCTTGAGTCCCTTTCCCTGAAGGTGTTTAATGCACAGGTGGATGAGGTGCTGAGGGACATGGTTTAGTGATTGATGGGAAAGTTTGGACTCAATGATCCTGTGGGTCACTTCCAACCTAGCGATTCTCTTATTCTGTGACTGTGTCTACAAAACCAACAGCAATGTGCCCAGGGCTTCTTGCAGGAACTGCGTGGTGATTTTTCCTCTCTGGGAGCAATTCTCTTGTGATGACATTCCTGTGTTTGACTGAATTGCTCTTTCTGTTCATATTAAAATTTACAGAAGTTTTGATGGGCACTTGCTATAATTTCCTTGCAGCCCGTAGAGGATATTTTACCTGTTTGAACACATCCACGGTTTCGACTCTGGGGATTTTAGCTCCTTAAGTCACAGGCGAGACCAGAGTTATGATCTCTTTTATCCAGAGACATGGATAAAAATAGAAAGTGGTAATTAATACCCATCCTCCCTGAGCCTGGCTCTCCCAGTATCTCTTGACATGTTGCACTGCTGCGATTTCTTTTCCTTTTCCTAAGAAACAAATGAATTAATATCTCTCTACAGGAGCAAGAAAATAAACCAAGATGCTTGCTGCCTGCCCCAGCCATTCCTCTTGGGGTGCTCTGAGTCTCTGTGAGCTCTCTCGTCCCAGGCAGGCAGCTCTCCCTTCACCCTCAGACTTTGCTCCTGCCCTCTTGTAGGGTTTTATTTCACTGCCTCTTCATCTTTAGCAGGTGTGACTCTAGGTTTGTGTGGGTCCCCTCCATAGTGGGATGGTTCAGGGGTATATTTTCATTCCTCTTGCAGGTGGGGCTGTTCTGTAGGAACTTCTTCTCTTCTGTCCCGTTTGCACAAGAAGAATCAGCTGTTGGGAGTGGGGATGGAAGAGCTTGGCTCTGAATCTGCTGTAGTGCTTGGCAGAGGGGAGCAGGAGTTTTGTCACTGTGGGGATAAATATACTGAGGGGATCGTCTCACCTTGTCTGCCTTGAGAAAACAGGTTCGAGAGGGCACGGATTGTTGTGTTTGGGAGATCTGGGAAGGTTTGCTCTATGGGTACTGTCAGGGACAGGGTTTTGTATACAATATGTGAAGAATTCACCTCTGAGTGTGGATCAGAGCCGCTCCAGTGCTGCTTGCCAGGAGGGATGCGACTGCTGGATCCCAGGAGGTCAGGAAATACTGAACTCCAGGGGAGGTTATTGCTTGGTGCCAGATGAGGGAGGAGAACACCTTATGCACTCGGACCGCTTAGGAATTGCTTTGATACCATGTGGGGCTTAGGGCTGGAGGTTGATATCCTTTGTATTTTTCCAAGAACTTTTTCTGAGCATTCAATTCAAGTGTTAGGATTGGTCATAGAAGGAAAGCAGAAGGGAGGAAAATACAACGCTAGGTGTGTGGAAGTGCCATTGTCCCCTTAGCTCGTTAGAGAGTGGTGGGTTTGCCCCTTGTCTTCCCTTCGGGGCTGGGTTGCTTGTCTGCTCCCTGAGCAATCATCTACCTGTCTGCTGTTCCAGTGGGAACCCCCTGCCCCGTGTGTCTACCCCTGGGGAGCAGCTCCTCCTTGTGCTGGAGGGCTGGCAAGATGCAGGGGAGCACAAGGGACTGGGTCATCTCCTTCCCCTCTCTTTCCAGGGCTTTCTTCATTTGCATTTCTGTTGTGTCGCCTAATTACCATCCCTTTGGTTATCACTCCCCTTCAAGCTGCCTTTCTCTGCTCTTGGTCTCCTGAGGATGTTATGCTGAAATGTTATCAACCTCACATTCCTAGAAATAGTTTATGTGGAATCTCCTTCCAGGAGCTCTCGCATCCAGCTGGCAGCAGCACAGCGCAGTCTGGTGTGACTTTTCCAACAGAGACACAACTGGAAGTCAGACCTTTCTTTCTGGATTCCTTCCTGTTTCCCCTCACTAGGGACATGGGTGTATAATGGTCTTCCTGGAGTTAATACTCATTCATTTCATTAAGTAATATTACAAATCGTGTATCTATTTACCCACCAGATGCTTCCTTCCCATATCTCCCATTCAATAAAAGGCTTAGTTTTCAATAAGAACCAGTCCAGCAGAGAGTAAGTGTGAGATTGACAAAACATTTATTTTGTGGAGTATGTGTACTGAAGAGTTTACATGATGGGGCACATTTTGAGGCCGTGGACATGATGTGTGTGATTGCTGGCCAGAAAAGCAACCATGAGGGGTGTTGGATTAGCACAACATGTAGCTGGATGACAAGGTTGCTCCTCTGTTACCGCCTGGTGATGTTATGGAAACTGTACTGATTTTTTTTTTATCTACTTCTGTTTAAATTCTTATTTAAAGGTTTTGAAGCATCCTGTTGTGTGTTTTTGTATGGGGTGACTTTGTAACCGTCATGAGCAGAATCCCATTTCAAGGTCTTCTGTCAGCCATCTGCTTTCATGAATAGCTTCTGGATCTGGCATGTGGCTCCCTGCGGGTTAGAACAGCCACATCGCTGCAAAACTTTCTTTATCACCGGCGTCAGTTTGGCCTCCTCCGCAGGCTGGATGCACCCTTATGGTGTGTTGGACCCTGGTTTCAGCATGTGTCCTTCGCACTTGGCCCCACGTGGTGGGCAATGTGTGACCCAGAATAGAGTGTGTTGGAGTGCACCGTGTCTCTGTGCCTCTCTGTGCTGCAACGGTTGCTTTGGAAGGAAACCTTGGGATTTGAGGAACTGGTGCATGACCTGACTCCCTGCACCAGAGTATCAGAGCATGGTCAGGATACACTGAGGCAAGGTCTCCAGTGCCACGCATGCACTAAGTTTTCTCCTCTGCTTTAAGGTGATCCCTTTGTGCTGGATGTTGGGAGCACTGGCAAGCCACTCTGGAAAGCTTCTGCTGCTGTAGCCCAAGCCTTTCCTCTTCTAAAGGCAGAAGACTTTGAGTCCTGACAGCGAATAGTTATAACCCAGGTGGTTTAGGGGCAAATATTACCCTAGGGCGCACAGATTCAGCTCCTTGCTTTGGCACGTTGTTCCAGTATGACACTTGGTAAGTCCATCTGTCCCTGTTTTTCTGTAGGTGGAAGGTGTCTCACCTGTCCAAAAGTTGGTTATCTGTGTTGGTTTCTGTTGGAGTGCATCTGGAAGAGCTGCACTGGAGGTGGAGGGGTGGTGTGGGTCAGAAGTGTCTGCTTAACACTAAGAAACAGACCTGTTGCTGCTCCCAAAGCTCGAGCAGAACATATGTGGTGAGCCGTGCTCTTGGTGGCCTCATTCCTATGGGGCTGTGGGAGATGGACATTGCTCATCCAAGGAGAAACAACAGTGACACAGAGTCTGAAAGTCAGTTCATAGCAGGACCAGTGATTATGGGATCTGCTGAAATAATTCTGGAGCACAGTGAAGCTCCTGAGCCCCAGCTGCACCGGCAGGGGTTTGCTTCAGTATGGTTGATTCACTTCAGCATGCGTCACATCAGCCAGTCTTCATGATGGGCCTTTCCTTGTCTCCCTGGCACTGGAAGACAGCCCAGATCTTCTCTCCAAGCCTTGAAAGCAGTGCTGCCTCTGGGAGAAGCAACACAGGATCCTCTGCTTGACTTATCCCTGCCTGTGGCAGGGGAGGTGGAATCTTTAGGGTCCCTTCCTCCCCAAACCATTCTGTGATTCTGTGTGGCTTGACATGGGGAGACTTAGGTTTGCACGGTGTTCTTTCTGTCTGTGAGTGGGGGTTTTGGTCTGAAAACAAAAGCAGTTCTGATTTTTCACGATAACGTGGGCTCTTTAAGCAGTCAACCCGCATCTCTCTAGCAATGACGCCCAGCTCATGTGTAGAAAAGTCTGTACTGAGGAGATCGGATGTGTTAAGGGACTTCCTCTTAGCAGGCTCAAGCCAGACTATCTCACCTAAGTTTCTTTTGAATCCCCTTCCTTTCTCCATTTCTCTTGGTTATCCTGTTCCTGTGCCAAATGTAGTTTTTATTGCAACCTCTCTCTCTGTCTTTGTGGAGAGCGAGGTCTGCTCGTGGTGAGACACAGTAAGATGTTTCTAATTCAAGCCAAAGCCCATGCTGGGATTTTTCTGAGAGAGAGAAGGAAACCTTTATTGGAATCCTGCAAAGTTTTATTTCATTTCCTCCCTAGTCGTGAGAGGTGGTGACTCCTGCAGCTCCCTCGCGGTGGTGAGTGATTCTTTCCAGTGATCCTTGTTTTCACCCTTTCCCTGAGCCTTTGACTTTCCCTTGGGCTCAACTCAGTGGTGTCTGATGATCCGGTTGTCGTTTGCTGGGAGGTTGGCCCAGCTCGTCTCCCCTCTAGCCCGATGGTGTTGCAAAGGAAGCTATAAAGTTGATATTTTCATTGTAGAGATATGGTCTATCCAAGGTTTTTGCATGTTTTTATTTCTCTTAAAACTTGTTCTCCCCTGAGATTTGGCTCAGGGGCTGAGGCAGTGAGTGTGTTGCTCATGATCACATCTTGGAGACACCTCAGTGCATTAATATCTTTCACAAGAATGTGTTTCTGAAGAGTCATTGTGATGTCTGGAGTTTATCAGCCCACTTCGTTCGTGGTAGGAAGATAAAATTAGTTCCAGACAGAGGGAGATGTTGGAAATGACACAAAATCCTTCTGGTAGAAGAGGAGTAATGGTTTGCAGCCATCAGATACTTTAGATCACACAAGGGGATCAGCACTCCAGATGGAAATACCAGTGCTCATTGCTAGTGTGTGTTTGAAAGATTTCCTGGTATGAAGGTAAGGACCCTTGAGACCTCATGGGGAGAGGTTTCAGAGGTGCTGTGACTCCATCAGCCTTTGTCCAGAGCTGCCAAAACACAGCTTTTTGCAGAGAAGGAGAAATAAAGCTCAGGTCTTGTCCAGGAGGACAGTAACTGGGAGGGGGAAGGAAATAAGGAAATAAGTGAGAATAAATTCTGACTTAGCTCTTCAAAACTTGTGGCTTCTCGCTCATGAGAGTTGCCTTCAGGCCCTGAGTAAGCATTTGTCATTGTATTTTTTGTGCTCTGTGTCAGTGCACCCAGCTCGGAGGAGGCTGGCGTTCAGGCGTTGCTTGGAGCTGTCTGCTGGTCATGGCTCCTGCCCTTTCAGTTGGTCCTCCTGAGCCCACCTTGAGGGGTAAAAAACACGATTTAGGACAGCAGAAGTGATGTCTACAGGTGTCTACAGGTGTCTACAGGTCAGATGGGAATCTCAGGAGCTGAGTATAGTGTGAAAACCAGAGGAGGTGGGAAGTGTTTCACATCGTAGCTTGGTGCCTGGTTTTCTGACCAGGTTGAGATGTAACTGGCCTCTCCCGTCACGTTTAGGCTTCCAGAACAGCGGGGAAACAGGACCTGGCACAGCCAGAGCCTCCAGCTGGGAAGCTGGAATGGCAGCAGCACCGTCAACCTTGACGGGCAGGAACTAGTAATGTTGCCCTCATGTTTACCACCTGGAGTTCTGGTATCAACATAATAAGGATATGAAACTGTTGGAACGGGTCCAGAAGAGACCACAGAGATAATGGGAGGGCTGGAGAACCTCTGCTACGAGAACAGGCTGAGAGGATTGGGGTTGTTCAGCCTGGAGAATAGGAGGCTCTGGGGAAACCTTGCAGCAGCTTCCAGTACAGAAAGGGGCTCCAGAGAAGCCGGGGAGGGGCTTTTTACGAGGGTCAGGAGAGAAAGGATGAGGGGGAATGACTTTAAATTGGAAGGGGGAAGATTTAGATTAGACATTAGGAAAAAGTTCTTCATGGTGAGGCCGTGGCCCAGGTTGCCCAGAGCAGGGGTTGCTGCCCCATCCCTGGAGGGGTTCAAGGCTGGATGGGGCTTGGAGCCCCTGATCCAGTGGGAGGTGTCGCTGCCCAGGGCAACAGGGTGGAGTTTGATGGGCTTTGAGGTCCCTTCCAACCTAAACTATTCCATGACTTTATGATTCCTAAGGGGATTTGTCAGGGATAGCTCTCCATTATCGGAGATGGTAGTGGTGTTTGATGGAAAGATACCCTTGAAGGAAAGCTCAGAGGAAGCAGAAGTTCTGTGGAAGGGGGGTTTTCACCATCCAGACTGGTCAGGGTGCTCAAAACCCAATCTTTTGTGGGGAAAAATCAGTGACTGCAGGCATTCTGTGTTATGGGAAACTACCAGGATTCCCTTGTTGCTGTCCCATGGGATTTCCTAGGAGCGTCATTCTCACACTCCTCTGGCGATATGCGTATGCGGCATTTTCTTTTTTTCCACCATCCCAATCTGCGGGGAGTGCGTCCAACCTAATAAAACCATTTTTCAGCTTCGCCGCTGGTTGTTTTCTTCCTCCTCTTTCTGAAAACATCTTGTCTGCTGGCAGCAGCTTTGTCCAAAGAGGTTTGACACTTGGGATGCTGCCAACACCACTTCAGTTCCCCTTTCAACCAGACCTGGCAGCGCTGGGAGCTGGCCTGGCCTCTATCCCGAGGCTCCCCATAATCTTCCTCGGATAATAGGAAGTCCAAACAACCCCAGGAAATAATTCAGATGCGAGTGGTGCCTTTCGTGGAATAAAGAAGTGCCTAGGAGAGACATTAGGAAGCCCAGCTTTTACTCTTTTCATAATTATGCACTCTGAGGTAGCGGAGGCTTTGTAGATAAAGAGATTACACGCATCTTATGAGGTCTGGGTTGCTGTGACAGTGTCTTCCACCCACATTTTCCCACTTTTACTGACATTGCAGTAGCAACATTGAGTGGAAGAGCCTTGCAGAGCAGGCTGCCTGATAGCTCTGAAGGTCCCTTCAGCTCTGGTGCAGGTAAATTGAACTGTTCTCCCCTTAGGGATGCTAAGGATGAACTTCTGGAAGAGCTTGTTGGTAAGAGTGGTGCAGGGAGGAGAATTTAATTAGATTAAGATGCAGTTCAGCAACATTCGTGGCTGCCAGAGAGCAGCAGTCTGAGTTTGTGACACCCTAGGATACTCTTCCCAACCCCGGCTGCCTCTGAGCTGCTTTGGTTTTGAACAAGAAAATGGAAAATACATCCAAGGTATAAATCTTAGTGTAAACAAGTTCAGGGGGCACCAGGGTACGAACAAAACCACCTGTCAAGCTGGTGTCCTACCTCTGGCTGTGTCCCAGTGCTGGCAGCCTGGCAAGAGGGCAAGGGCTCAGCTTTTCTTTGCCAAACTGCAGTGTAACATGATGTGAGGGGCAGGATTTGGCTGCACACCCTGCTGTCCGGTCAGCTTTTCTTTGCGGTGTGCGTACCCCTGCCCTGTGCCTGCCGGTCTTCGGCACAGTTAGAAATATGGGGTTGCTACTGAATATCTTTGTCCTTTCCTACTGTTACAGGTGTACTTGTCTGGAATATATCCTCCATGAGGAAGCTGTGTATAGCTCCTAGTATATTCAGTGGGTTTTTTCATATTACAGGTTAGCCCTGTGAACGGGATGATTTGGGAGTCTCTGATTTGTTCCCTTTATGCTATTCTCTGTTTTAGATGTCTCTCCTGTGGTGTCTCTCCTTTTTATTAATAATCAGGTCTCATGTTTTAAATCCTTTATGCACTAGTTTCATGTTACAAAAGCTGCACTAGTTTTTATCGACTCAGTTGATGTGATCTTGCTCCAGTCAAAGGTTTTTAACGGCTGCCGTCCCATGTACTTGATGTGAGCTGAACTTCAATTGTGTCAAGTTCTGCTCTGCTTTGCTACAGCAAGTGGGAATGTTTGTTCCAGCTGCCTTTAAACTTAAATTTGGATGTTATAAATGAATTAAATATGAACATGAATAATGCAACTGGTAACCCAGCCTTTCTACAATTAAATGCAAACTTTTTCATTTTGTCTCTTTGCTTTCAGGTTTCGAGATGCCGCAGTGTCTGTGCTGTCTTTGTTGGCTTGTAGGAATGATGGGGAACTAGAGCCCACAACAGTGCTGTGGAGCCGCTGGCACTCCTGACACCTCAGTGAGTTGAAGTTTTTTGAAACTGTGGGAAAGGCTCTTCATCTACTTCGAAAGGCAGCAACCTGTTGCCCTTTTTAGAATTTAAGGTTGCATCCTAATGAGATGAATTTGCACATTGATCTGTCTTTTCCATCCCTGGAGGTGTTCAAGGGCAGGTTGGATGGGGCTTGGAGCCCCTGATCCAGTGGGAGGTGCCCATGGCAGGGGATGGAACTGGCTGGGCTTTGAGGTCCTTTCTGACCCAAATCATTCCGTGAATCTATGATTCTTTCAGAGTATCAATTCTGGAAACCAACACCACATAAAACTCTGGTCTGTGTTTGCAAGGTTATCTTCATATCCACAAGCATGAGCAATACAGCTTTAGAAAAAGAGAGGAGGTCTATATTAGGTGTGCAGTTTAGTGCAAGAGTCAGATTCTGGAGAAGGAACCAGCATGGGCTGGGTTCTTTAAATCACAAGTGATCTATTTGATGCAAAAATGATGTGTCCTCCATGTCATTGACCCAACCAACAGGTTCTCATCGGGGCCATGTTTATGTACTCTCCATGAGGAGAGTCCATTCTTTCCCCTTGGATACCAAACCATAGCTTCTGCTTTTTGTCACTTTAAGTTTTTTTTAACTTCTCAGACCCTTAACAGTGTGAAGTCCGTGTAGATTCATAACATGTTTCTCCCTGTCCTGCAGAGCCTGTTAGCTTGCTTGTGCTGCCCTTCCCTTCCTTCTCTCTAGACTGAAGTTTGTCTTCATCATGAGGGGGTTTTAGGCTTGCCTAATCAATAGTGTGATTCCGCTTGCCTTCCAAAAGTTATTGCTGAAATAAAACCACAGACCATTTCAGGTGGGAAGGAGCTTTTGGAGGTTGCCTGTTCCAGTCCTGCATGCGGAGCTGGGTGAGCTCTGGAGTCAGACCCAGCCTCAATGTTGGATTGGGCTGCTCGTTGTGGTGGCTGGTGACACTTAGAGTATCTCCAGGGATGGGGATTTTACAGCTTCTCTGGGCAAATATGGAATGAAATCACGTCCAGGCGGAATTGCCGGTTCCCAAGCCCTGTGCTAGTAATGCCCTCCTTGTACCAGTTCCAGGAGGACTGGGATGCATGGGCTGCATCTCCAGGGCTAAAGAAGAGAGGGCAGGTCCTGTCCCTGGGATGTGGTGGGACTGGTGGCTTGTGTCTGTGCTGTGCAGGGCTGTCTGACACCATGCACCGTGGAGTTTGACTCCTGCTGTCCTCTGGGTGTTCTGTGGCCCTGGAACACACTAGTTATTTTGCTTTTTTTTTCATTTTTGAGTTATGGCCTTGCAGGATAAAAGCATGCCCTGTGGTCCTGTGGTGTGCGAGCGTCTCGGGGTGCTGGGTGGTGCAAAACTGTGGTGCAGGACTGTGAAGGGTGACAGGAGTCAGGCTGGGGCTGTCTCTTCTAGACAGTTTCTTGGAAGTGTGTTCTGAAGCAAGCTGTGCCAGGCTTATGCCTGTACATCTCTCGACAGAGTGGGAGTCATAGAATCATGGAATCATTGAGGTTGGAAAAGCCCTCTAAGCTTATCCAGTCCAACTGTCAGCCCAGCCCCACCATGCCCACTAAACCATGCCCTGAAGTGCCACATCTACATGGCTTTTGAACCCCTCTGGGGATGCCCTGGGCATTCTCTGCCAGTGCTTCACCATTCTTCTGGTACAGAAATTGTTCCAATACAGTACCGAATCCAAACCTCCCCTGGCACAACTTGAGGCCATTTCCTCTCATCCCATCACTTGTCACTTGGGAGAGGAGACCAACACCTACCTCGGGGAGCTGCAGAGAGCAATGAGGTCTCCCCTCAGCCTCCTCTTTTCCAGACTCAACAGCCACAGCTCCCTCAGCTGCTCCTCATAAGACTTGTTCTCCAGACCCCTCCCCAGCATTGTTGCCCTGTGCAGCCTACGTCTCCTCCTCTGGGGAAGAGTCACTTCTTTTTTTTCTGACAAGAGCACCATTTGCAGTGTCTCATTCTCTTCCACGCTGAGGATGAGGAACCGCAGCAGTGGGCTGTGAGCTTTACAAGCAGTGAGGGTTCCTCCTCTTGCCATTTGCACGGGGATGAAGGCTGCTGTAGTTCCACCTCTCCTCCTGAGCCACGGCTTTCCACAAACCATATCTGAGCAGCTCTTACATGGATATGAGTTTTCCCTCCAGATGTTTCTGCAGGGAAGGGTCACACGTCCCTGCTGGGTTGGGCTCCAAAGTTGCTTGGGCTGAAGCAACTTTATTCCAGCTGCCTGCGTGGCCCAGGGTCCCTGTCCCATGCCAAACGTGGGTGATTTATGGTTGGCACTTTGGAAAGTCCCATGTCCCAGGGAGCGTGCAGACAGCAGAGATGCAGAGCCTGGTTGGGCTGGGTTGGGCTCCAAAGTGCTTGGGCTGAAGCAACTTCGCTCCAGCTGCCTGCGTGGCCCAGGGTCCCTGTCCCATGCCAAACGTGGGTGATTTATGGTTGGCACTTTGGAAAGTCCCATGTCCCAGGGAGCGTGCAGACAGCAGGGATGCAGAGCCTGCAGTGAATGCTTGCCTGGTGCCTGTTTAACACCTCCCACGCTGGGATTTATGGGTGGGGGGCTTTTCCTGGTGTGACTGTGAGCTTTTAATAAAAATGAATGAAGAAATTTATGAAAAGCAGCATTAAAAGCTGTAAATAAGCTTTCAGATGTAGATTACCTTTTGCTATTGCAAGGAAAAGAAACTTTACTTCTTTCACAAGTGTACAAACACACACACTCTTTATGAGAGAGGCAATAAGAGGCTACTGTGTACCTGGTGAGCAGGATTAAAAAACATCAGGATTTTTTTCCCTTTAATATTTAATATTCCTTTAGTTTTTTTTCCTTCCCAGAGTGTTGCTCAGTGCTGCAAGCACTGCACGTAAAGGCTGTAGTCTGAAGCACTTTTTCTAGAACTTTAAACTCTTCATTTCCCTTGAGTTTGGTAAAAGCCTGGGTTTCAAAATACAAACTCCTTGCCGAGTGGGATCTGTAAATACCCTTCAGCAACTCCGCGTTGTGTCCTGAGACGGCTTCTTTCCTCTTGCGTCCTCCAGCCTGACTGCCCCACTGTGAACAAAATGGAGTTATGTTGATGCAATTAATCTTTCATTCCTTAGTGTGGTGTCAAAACATGCCTTTACCAGCCTTCCTGCAGGCTCAGCCGTGCATGTAGGTATTTCCCGTTCGGGCTTGGCACAGCTCAGTGCATACAGGAGGCACTGGGCTCCGTGTACGTGTCCGGCACGCAGCTCTCAAGAGCTCCAGTTTTCCCTAACGTTCACTTTTAACAAGAATGCGAAAGCTTTTTCTTTTTGGGGACAATCCAGCCAGTTTTCCTCCAAGCAGGAAACAAAAAATGCAGTGCAACTTGGACGCTCACTGCAGTGCTAATAGGAAAAATATTCCCTGGGTCACTGTCCAACTCCTCATCCCTTTTACCCAGAGCTGCTGCAGGCAGTTTGAATCACAAGTGGCGAGATGGGGATTGCGGTCCTGCTTTGCTGGAGTCAATGTTATGTTTCCATGTGTTTTCTTTCATAAATCTCGGCTCTGCCTCCCTTTGTTGGGGAGCGGGGCCGAGTGCCGCTCCCTGCACACATGGGACCCACGGCAGAGCTCGCGCTGAGGCTGGCACGTGCGCCTTGCGCTCAGTCGTGCTGCTCCTGATTTCATGAATTTGGAGTTGTCCACATATTGGAGAAAAACTTGTAATGTCAGGGGGCTGGAGTGAATTGTCTGTGTGTGGTAGGTGCTGTTCTGTGCAGCCTAAGGTGAAACCCGNCCACATATTGGAGAAAAACTTGTAGTGTCCGGGGGCTGGAGTGAACTGTCTGTGTGTGTAGCCCAAGGTGAAACCCATCTCTTTCCCCCTGCTGTGTGATCAGTTAATGCTGTAGGTGATTCTGCTCCATAATGGGTGAGTCTTCTCACACTTGTTTCTTTTCTCCTAGACTTCATCAGTCACCTAAAAGCAAGCCAGTCCCAGGATAAGGACAGCAGCAAGTGATATAATGCGGAAACCAGGCCCTCAGAAAGGTGAGCAGTGATGCTTGGTGCACCCAAAGGGCCCCTAGGCAGCTGGTGCAGGCTCAAGGACCAAGCGTAGCCCACTGGGAGCAGGAGTGTAGGGGATATGCTGTTCACATGCTAAAAACGGAGTCGTTTGTGTGTCTGGCTGCATGTAGAGAAGTCTTCATCAGTTCGATCCTGTGATGGGCAGAGGAAGAGCCCTCTGTCAGGGGTGAGGGTGCTCTGTGGAGCCTGCAGCATAAACCATCTGCTCATGCACCCAGTGGGAGGCAAACTGCTTCTCCGCTGGCACAAGTCTGGCCCTTCTAATGAGGCGTGAAACCAAGGACCAACCTACCTTGTGGAGATGAAATCTGTTCCGGGTGCTTACCTCTTTCTGCCTGAGTCCCGAGTCCCAGCACACAGCAGCAGCCGTGGTGCTCCGGGCGGCTATAGGCCGCCCGTGTCCTGCTTATCCCAACAAAACAGATGCAGTCAGGCAGGCTGCCTGCAGCCGAGCTGCTCGGGCTCCTTGTGCTTAACAAAAATATTGATTTCCTTTAGTGTTGTGCCACGCGTGTGTATTCGGCTGGAGTGATCCCATCACACGCTCTTTGGAGGATGGGGGCAGGGAGAAGCAGAGAGGATGGAGCATCCTCTGCAGCTCTTTGTTCACATCTGCCGCACACTCACAAGGTTTATGGCAGGAGATTTCTATGCTCGATTTCTCTCCTCCCTTTATTTTTTTTCAAACGTCTCCTTTGCTTCTCTGGTGGTTCATCTCTCAGCAGCATTATCCCCTTCCTAGCACTGCTTGTCCTTTAATGAAGTGAAAATAAATGAAGGAAAACAGGGAATGGGGAGAGCCTGCTGCGAGGCAGCTGGAGGGCTTGCTAATAAAAGAGGCAGGTTGATTACTCAGCAGCGTGGCCGCAGACCGGGCTGGCTGCATTTACCCTCTCACGCAGCTTCTCCTCTTGCCTGGTGGAGCGGGGCACCTCCAGCCAGCGCGGCTGTGTGACCTGTGCTGAGAACACCATCCCATAGGTAGCAGGCGCATCACCTGCATTGTGCACATGTGGGTTTCTGCCCTACTTATCTTCTTTGTTAATAATGCATTGAACTTTTTCTTTATTTGCCTGCAGAAATACTTGCGTTTTCTTTTTCCTCTCTGCTGCTTTTTCAGCCTGCTTAATGAGGATTTTTGTATGTTAAAGGTGAACAATATATTGTAACTTCACCTGCAGTGTGGGGTGAGAGCCTGCTTAAAGAGCACAGATGCAATTAAGAGTGCTGTCCTGCAGCCTTACCCAGCCCAGGGAGGTTTCTTGCTTCTGACTTGAAATACTTTCATAGAATCATGGAATGGTTTGAGTTGGAAGGGACCTCAAAGCCCACCCAGTCCCACCCCTGCCATGGGCAGGGACACCTCCCACTGGATCAGGGGCTCCAAGCCCCATCCAACCTGGCCTTGAACCCCTCCAGGGATGGGGCAGCCACCACTGCTCCAGGTAACCTGTGCCAGGGCTTCCCCACCCTCACACCAAAATATTTCTTCCCAAGATCTCATCTTAGTCTCCCTTCTTTCAGCTCAAAACCGTTCCCCCTTATCCTATCCCTGCAATCCCTGATCCAGAGCCCCTCCCCAGCTTGTCTGGAGCCCCTTTCAGTCCTGAAAGCTGCTTTAAGGTTTCCCTGAACCCTTTTTTTTTCTCCAAGCTGAACAAGCCAACTTTGTGTCCTTTATTCTTGCTTTCTTAAGGAGGTGGCAGAGCACCATCCTTCATGGGAGTACATTTTTAGGAAACGGGCCCTTTCAGCTTTTTTATTGGTTTGTGTCTCTCCAAGGAGTCTCTTCCGTCACTGTCTGGTGGTGGTGTGGGCACACTCCGTGTGTCTCCTGTGTTCAAATAAGAGATAAATCGTACACACAGTCCTCCTGTCCATTGTATTGAGGACAACATGTCAGGAAGAGCAGATTGCTTTTGGACCATTAATCTTGCAATTTCAGGCATCCTAGGACCCACTAGGCCAGGCCAGCAGAGCTCATGGCCTCCTCTTTCAGCTACTTTGCTGAAGATTTCAAAACTTTTCCTTTTTTCTTTTTGTTCCTTTCATGAGAAACTGCTTTTCATGGGAGCAAGGCACGTTTCATAGAACAGTACCAAACTGTTGTTCAGAAAAGCCCTAATAATGCGCTGGTTGGGCAGCAGTGGGTGAGGAGCTGGCTCGGGCAAGCTCTACCGCGCACATTGCTCTGGCATCTCTGCTATCCCTCCGTTAGGCTGGAGGTGGGTAGGGGCAAGGGGTCATCCCGCACTTCTCCCCTTATCCCTTCCCAGAACTGTCCTGGGAACTTTATTTTTTTTGCAAGTCCAAGGCCCAAAGACAACTTGGCTGCGATGTTTCTCAGAGCAGGTGCTGCACTGCAGTGCTCACCTACGAGCTGCACAGGACACGTGGGGTGACATCGAAAGGGCATTTGTGGAGGCCTTGGGAGAAATCCTTTCCTCATCACCGGAGAGGATTGGGGCTGTTTGTGTGAGTACAGCCAGCTGGAGTGGATATATAAGGAGCAATCCAGGTCCCACTTCTCAGCATACAAGATCCACGCATGCTGTTTTTAGTGGCTTTTGTGTTTGCTCCTCTCAAGCCTTGCCACCTCTTCACACAGCTAAAATGATGAGGCTCTAGCAATTTGCTGCTTTTTATGTTAACTGCTTGCCGTTGTGGGAGAACATGAGATCGTGAGGCCTGGGTAGAGACTGAGATGTGAGTGCAGGTACCTCGTGGCAGATCTTGAGCTGTGTGGAGGCAGGGAGCACACTCCATGGATTCAGACATCCACGTGTTCAGGACAGAGAGGTCAGGACAGGACTCTGAGGGGCCTGTAGATTAAGGGACTGAGCAGTTAATGTTGAGGAGTGCAATAGCTGGCTTCCTGCACTGACACAAACACTTTGTTTCTTCTTTCAGCCATAGACTGGAAAGATGGTAAAAAGCACAAGCACAGCCGCCCATCAGAGTCTCCCTCCCAGTACCAAGGTAAAAGAGACCCCCTGTCTTTCTCCCCCCTTCTTTCTTTGCCCTGCTTCCCATGGTGATGCGCACGTGTCTGCTTGACCAGTGCGTGGTGGGGATTGGGCAGTGTCACCTTGCAAGAAACCCAGTAGCTCCTCACTGCCCAAAGCTCGGGTGTGCAGCAAGGGGGGGGAATTCATCAGCCTTCAGGCACAGAGCGCCCTGTAACCCAGGCTGGAAGGGTTTCTGCTGAAAGCCAGTACTGTGCTGGGACACCTCTGAGAAGCAGTAAAGCAGACAGTGTCGTGGTTTGAAACCTCTTAGTTTTGGCTCACACATTCTCATGTTTCTTCTGAGCAAGACAGTGAGTGAGTGAGATCGTGTTATCGGCTGTAGCTGTTACCAATGGAGAATGTGCAGCTGGATTGATGGCTGAGCAGAGGGCCTGGGATTTATAACAGGCAGGAGCTCTGCTGTCGCGGTGGGAGAGCTGACCCCCAGGAGGCTGCGCTCAGACGCCAGGGCAGGCCACCGTCACCTCTGAATCTGCAAGCAGAGATGATGCTCTGCTAATTTTCATACCGAGTTGGCTCAAACCGTGCTGCTTTCATGTGCTGCCTTGATGCTCGTTAGCAGACACACATATGGGCTGCAGACTTTAATGGGATGCCTTGATCTGGGTAGGGCACATTCTCCTTCACAGATGTGACCTGAAACACACATGTATCATTTTGGTTGGATTGATGACCCCTCGGGAGCTGAAATGCTAATGGAACCCAAAGCAGGCTTCGATTAAAGATATAAACAGAAACGCCGTCTTCATTTAAATTCCGGGCAAAAAATCAACATTAAATACAACACAAGGATTATCTAAACACAGGGGTGTAGAGTTGCGTTGTTCACAACTACTGCCATGGGACCCTTTGCGGGGCCGAGTGTTTGCTTTGTAGTAAATGTTTTTGAAGGTTAAGACATCAGAGTCCGACTCTGACGCTGCCTGCAAGTAATCACTCCCCTTGGCACAAACATGTGGGAAGGAGCTTTCCGAAGGAAAAAGTGACAGACAGTCACCCTCGGTAGGCATTTTCACAGTTGAGTTACACGGAGCCGTAGAGATTTACAGCCCTTGGCTTTTGTTTAGCTCACAGATGTAATCACAAAAACGTGGGGTTCCCATGCAGTGTCCAGCTCTCATTTCCTCCTGCAGGGACCTGGTGTTTGTTATACAGAGGAACTCATCAAACGATGGTCCTTCCAGACTGTAGGAGTACGGCGTCATCTGCAAGGGAGGGAAGTGGGTAAAAAAAAGGCAGAGACCGTGCAAAAAAAAGGTGATTTCAGGGCTGGCAGGACATTTTACATTTGTCCTGGAAGATGGGACAGCAGCGGATCAAGGGTTCCTCTTCACTTTTTGGAATGAGAGAGGATTTTGGTCCCTGCAGTCAGCGCTGTCCTGGACATTCCTCCTCCATCACCAATAAAAGGCACATTTTAGGACTTGCTTTTCTCATGTAGCAAAGTGGTGGCCTCAGAACTGGAGGAAAGCCCCAGGATTTTGGACCAACACTCAGAAAACATTTGCCAGTGTTACCTGCCCAGGCCAGGTAAGAAACAAACATCCTGCAGACTTAATCCTCCTGTCCCTCTACAATAAGGCATCTAACCGATTGATATGAATAAGAACATTGAGAGAATATACAGTAGAAGATAGTCGATCTGGGCACTTGGAAGTTCCTGCTTGAAAGGTATCGTATCTTCAGCTAAATGCTGTTACTGAGTACAATTAAAAGCATTCCCCACCTTCTGTGCAGGGCTTCCTTTTGCATTTAGGCAGTGGTGGCAACTTTCACCTTCAGTTTGCAGTTTCTCAGAGTAATCCTGAAAAGATGCAGTCTTGTCCTTGTGCCATCTTTATTTAAAGAAATGGCCAACAGTGAGCAGAGAGGGCAGGCTGAACTCTGCTCTATCATCTCTTGTCTCATCTTAAAGCTTAGAGAAGTCAATCTGCTGCTCCTGCTTTTCTTTGCAGAAGAAGCCACCGGAGCTGAGAGCCGTGAGGGGCTGCAGTTCTAGCAGGGCGAGTGTGTGTCTTCATGTGGCGGTTAAGTCCCAACAGGCTCTAGAATTAATCTCTAACAAGTTCCATTCTCAATCTCTATATTTAGAGGCACACAGCTGCCTCAGAAATTTACTGCTCCTGCTGGGATTGTGCAGCGCCGATCTTGACTGCGGCGTGAGCCGCTGCGGGGAGCAGAACGGCCATGCTGTGTTCGGAGGGGGTGAAAAGTGGAAGGATTAAAACCATGACTGCTTTTAATAGCGAGGGATTGAAACCAGCTGAGGAGAGGGTGGGTTTCTGTGTAAAATAAAACTGTCAGGCACAGCTGATCTTCTTCAAGGCCCAGGCCCTGGGGCTTGTGGTCCTCGCCCCAGTGTTGTCACGGTGTCCTCAGCTCCAGGGACAAGGGCTCTGTGGGGCCACCCAGTCTGAGCCCAGAGCTGCAAGCTGAGTTACTGGGGGTTGCAATGAGGCATTTCTCTGCCAGGAGAGCCTGAGTTTGCTTTGGCTGGTATTTGTTACACATTGTTCATACAAAGAGTTTCAGTGACGTAACCAAGGGTAAAATCACATTGTCAGTTAATGCAGAGTGGTGGTGTTGTCGGAGCATCAGTGCAGTGAATCACTGGGTTTCTTCATTCAGCCCCGTGTGATGCCGTGGCTGAAGAGGAACGCATGCCAAGGGATGGAGATGCAAACTCTGAGGAGTGAAGCGCTGCTGTTGGAGTCTGTAAATAGAAATACATTCAGCCAGGGTGGCAGCAAAAGAAAATTTTTCTGTTCATTCTCTGCATTTACCAGCGTGCCAGTCATCAGCAGGAGAGAAAGCAGCGTTTCTTGTATTTAGTTGAAGCCTGAAGATTATCAAGCCCTTAGGGCTTCTCTGTGCACGTGAGGCAGAGCTCAAGTGTGCTGACCTCAATGCTTGAATTTTAGAGGCGTGGTATGCGCTGCTGCAGCTAAAATGGCTCTTAATTTAGCTTTTGTTTTGGAAATAGACTGACTAAAATCTTCGTGTGAGCAGGGGAAGCAGTATCTGACTCTTCAAGGGGAAGCGGTAGCGGGGTCTTTGCTGCCACCAATGCTCTTGAAATGACTTGGAAACAGGAATCTCTGGGGAGCCATTCAGATGAATGCAAGCTAATGTCATGCTGGAAGGATCCTTTCCCAGCTGCTCTGTTTAAATGGCAGAAGTCATGATTTGCTCGGATCACAAGAGCTTTTAATTCCTCATTTAATAACAGGTTTCCCTGGATTATAGAATAGAATAAAATAGAATCACTGGGTTGGAAAAGACCTTTGAGATCATCGAGTCCAACCATACCTGTCCACTACTAAATCATATCCCTGAGTACCTCATCTACCTATCTTTTAAATCCCTCCGTGGATGGGGACTCCACAGCCTCCCTGGGCAGCCTCTCCCAGTGTCCAGTAATCCTTCTGGTGAAGAATTTTTTCCTGATGTCCAATCTGAACTTGCCCTGGCACAGTTTGAGGGCATTTCCCCCTCATCCCATCACCTGGCACTGGTGACAGTGTATTGCTTTTACCCTTTTACATGGGGTAGGGGTAGGCAAGGATGAAATGCACTTCCCCCAGCAGCAGCACTCAGTGGAAGAGGCTTTGGTGTTGGACATGAGCCACTCTGCTGAGTAGCTCCTGGTTTGGGGGATACCTGCTTCCATCGTGACTTTTCTGCTTCAGGAGTTGCTGCCCTGACCCTGATTGCTGCGGAGGGGCTGATGCTGGCCCTGAGCTGTGAGTGTGCTGGCCTGGGGAGCTGCAAAGTCAGCACAGTGTGAGCTTTTCTGTGGATCTGGACTACTTGTAGCCCCCAGTGACTGTTCTTCACCCCCAGCCTGAGCAGTTTGTTAAAGGAGTGGCTTTTAAGGGGCAGTTGTCTGTGGGACCCTGTGGATTCCCATCTGTGCTGGGTATTTTATATGAAGTTGTAGGTCATCACCCTCACTCTTTGCAAACTCCTCAGCAGCACAGAGGCAGAAGGATGCTGTAGGCAGGACCATGCTTTGTTCTGCCTGTCAGCTGCAGTTGTAAATCTTCTGTGATCACAAACATCAGAAGATCTTGATGAAAACGTGTTGCCAGTGAGCACCTCCTCTGTGAGGAGCGGAGAACTGCCAGCGCTAGGAGCCCAGCCTTCTCTGTTCACAAGGATATGCAGTGATGGGACGAGGAGGAGTGGCTTTAAATTGGAAAGGGAAAGATTTAGATTAGACATTAGGAAAAAATTCTTCACAATGAGGTGGGGCGGCCCTGGCCCAGTCTGTCCAGAGCAGGGGTGGCTGCCCCATCCCTGGAGGGGTTCAAGGCCAGGCTGGATGGGGCTTGGAGCCTCTGATCCAGTGGGAGGTGTCCCTGCCCGTGGCAGGGGATGGGACTGGCTGGGCTTTGAGGTCCCTTCCAACCCAATCCATTCTGTGACTTTGTGATTCTTTTTCCAAGATTTTTGCTCATCAGTTCCTGTTTAAATCCTTTCCTTTTATCTACTCAGGTCATTTCACATGGGATAAATACCTGAAAGAGACATGTGCCATCCCAGCTCCTGCCCATTGCTTCAAGCAGGTAAGAGAGTGAATGAAAACAAGAGGCCAAGGGTGATGGTCCACCTGTGACTTGGGAGCTCTGTGCCTGCAATAGTCCCCTTTTTGTTGAGGAAGATGCTTAAGGAGTCAGAGACTTAATAGAAATAGAAAATAGAAGTTTGCTGAAGCAAAGATGAAAAAGATACGTTCAGGCACTGCAATGCAATGTAAATGTAACTCTCAGGTGTGCATGGGTGAGCAGACTGTGAGTCTGGGTTTGGTGGATCCTGCCCAGCGAGAAGATTTTAACTAGAATTCAGAACATCTTTCTCAATGGAAGAGCCCCATTCCCCCAGCCCTGAGTACCTGAGAGGTGATGGTGTTGAGAGCTGGGGATACAGAGTGAATCAGTGCTGCACCCACTCCAGACAGAGGGGCACAGCACCGAGGAGTATCTGTCTGGAGGTTGGGGCTTGGGTTGGTGGGTGATTCTCCCAGGAAGGGGGCTGAGAGTCAAGGGTAGGTTTAGTTGAGGTGATGCAGTACTGAAAGACAATGCTGTGGATCACAGACCAGCCAGACCCCAATGAACTTTGTGGTATCTGCTGATGTGCTGTGCTCAGAGGATGCTGCCAGTCTTCAATAGAATGAGTTTGGATGCAGGTAGGCTTTATGACTGAGATGGAACTTGTATTGGAAATCCTGTCTCTGACTGGTCCCTGTTCTTCTCTTTGCAGTCATACACTCCACCCGCAAATGAATTCAAGATCAACATGAAACTGGAAGCCCAGGACCCCAGGAACACCACCTCCACTTGCATTGCCACGGTGGTGGGTCTGACAGGCGCACGCCTCCGCCTGCGCCTGGATGGCAGCGACAACAAGAATGATTTCTGGCGGCTGGTGGACTCTGCTGAAATCCAGCCCATTGGGAACTGTGAGAAGAACGGAGGGATGCTGCAGCCTCCACTGGGTGAGTTGAGCTCCAACTGCCCAGCAAGCACCTGCGTTGTCCGTGGGGAAAGCCCTAGGGGTTTATATTTCAGTGCATGGGACAGAGACCAATGGACAGACCCCGCAGTGATGTAGAGCACCCCCGTGAGCTTTGGCTGTGAAACAGATGTGTCCCACACCAGCTCTGTGTTCCCATGTGAATGTCCTGGCATGGATAGGGAGGTGATTTAGAGTGTAGGTGAAAGAGCTCTTTGCACTGAGGGAAGCTGCTTGCTTCCAACCTTGGAAGGGACCTTAAAGCCCATCCAACTCCACCCCCCTGCCATGGGCAGGGACGCCTCCCACTGGATCAGAGGCTCCAAGCCCCATCCAGCCTGGCTTTGAACCCCTCCAGGGATGGGGCAGCCACCACTACTCTGAGCAGCCTGGGCCAGGGTCTCCCCACCCTCACAGCAAAACATTTCTCCTTAAGATCTCATCTCAGTCTCCCCTCTTTCAGCTCAAACCCATTCCCCTCATCCTATCCCTGCACTTCTTGATCAAGAGCCCTTCCCCAGCTTGTCTGGAGCCCCTTTCAGTCCTGGAAGCTGCTTTAAGGTCTCCCTGGAGCCTTCTTTTCTCCAGGCTGAACTACCCCAACCCTCTCAGCCTGTCCTTATGCAGGAGGTGCTCCAACTCTGCATCATCTCTGTGACCCTCTGATCATCTCTGTGATCATCTCTGTGACCCTCTGGACTCACTCCAGCAGCTATGTGTCCTTCCAGTGCTGAGGACTCCCTGCCCATCCTCATTAGCACATCCCCAGATAACATCAAGCTGATCTATAGTGATACCAGAACCCTTCAGTTGGATACCTTGAGTTAGGAGTATTTTTGTTCGTGTGTTTTCCTGGAGCAACATTTATGAGCTCTGATGGAAGTACAGGCTGAATTGCACAGAGACTCTTGGGACTGTTCTGAAGAAGGACAGGACATTTCACGTTTTGGCACATCGCACCACTCGAAGCTGTGTGCATGCAAGTCTGATTTCCTTTAAAAAATTGCTACAGACAAAACCTGCTGCAGCTCATAACGTTAAAGCTGCCATGGTTGATGCTACTCTCATGCGTGCGGCTGTCCATTTGCAGACAACGCTTTGAAACCCTTGCTGGGGGCAGCTCACAGCTCTGGTACCGGAGGCGCGGGTACCTGTCCTGTTCTGGCTGGCAGGATGGGTTCCTCCTGTGCCCTGCCTGGGGTTTGCCAGCAGATGGCAATAATTGTAATGGAATTGCAGAGCAAAAGGGAAGGTGTGTGTATGCCCAGCTCTGATCTATGTCACCTGCTTAACCTTGGGCCAGACAGGAATGGTCCTCTTGCACCCAGCATAACAGCAGGTAACACAAAGCCCTTCCTGCAGTTGTCCTGCATGGTGAAAGGGTCCAGACACACAGCAAGGAAATTCTGTGCTCCTTGTAGCATTTTCTGTCTGTACACATCTGCCACTGCTCCCCTTCTTTCCATAGTCATAGTATCATAGAACAACCAGGTTGGAAGAGACCCACCAGATCATTGAGTCCAACCGTTCCCATCAATCACTAACCCATGTCCCTTAGCACTTCGTCCACCCGTCCCTTAAACCCCATTCCTTCTTGTCCTGTCTCCTGTCACTTGGGAGAAGAGCCCAGCTCCCTCCTCTCCACAACCTCCCCTCAGGTAGTTGGAGAGAGCAATGAGGTCTCCTCTCAGCCTCCTCTTCTCCAGGCTAAACAACCCCAGCTCTCTCAGCCGCTCCTCATAAGGCCTGTTCTCCAGCCCCTTCCACAGCTTTGTTGCTCTTCTCTAGACTCACTCCAGAACCTGCTCTCCCATCCTTTGAGGTCTGTGGCTTCCTTGATTTCAGGTGGCTCTGACAAAGTTGCAGGGCTGTGCTGAGCTGGTGGAGTTCTGGCATTGTGGCCCTGGCAAAGCTTTGCCATGGTAACTATTATGGGATGCTCTCTCCCAGTCCAGACTCAGGGGTATGGTCCAGACACCGCACATACAGAAAGTACAGTTGTGTGTTCAGCTGAGCAGCAGAGGTTGCCTGTACAGCAAGATGCATGTTTAGCAAAGTTGGTGTTTGTGATGTCTGGAGGCTTGTGTTGGCCATGCAGTCGCGCTCAATGCCACAGGCTCAGAGCATGTGAAATTGCTTTGTTCTCCCTATAAGCCCCTTCCTGTTATTTCGCTACTTTTTCTCACAGATGTGGAGCCAAAAACCTGCCAGCCTTTCCTGTAATGGTTAAATCTGTTTTCCAGCCATGTCCCAGCCTCTTTATTCCTTCAGCTTAGCTTATGCACAGCTCTAAAATGTGGAGGAGGACACCCAGAAGCTGAGATTTCCTATAGATGAAACAATTCGATAGCCTGGTCATGCACTTGCTGATTTGTGTCTCCCCTGTAGCAGGATCAGTGCAGCTGGCAATGCTGGCGTTGCAGAAAGTGCTCTGCCCGTGTGGTCAGCATGCAAACTTGGGTTATGAGAAATGAATGTTGCAGTCAAGCATCCAAATCCAGATGTTTTGTTTCATCAGCGTAATGTTTTGCATTCAGAGTATCTGGAAAAGGTCAAACCTGCCTCCAGCGTGAGGAGGGGGATGGGGGGTGTGATCGCAATGTGTGCCTGCTGCGAAGTTCCCATGAAGCAGGCATCTGCTGCTGGATCCAGTGGCCTTAAAGTCTCCCTCTGCTTCCTTCTCTGCAGGCTTCCGACTGAATGCCTCCTCTTGGCCCATGTTCCTTCTGAAGACTCTGAATGGAGCAGAGATGGCTCCTGTCCGGATTTTTCACAAGGTATTTGATGGTATTGTTTGTAGACATCCTCCTAGCATGTCCCCTGTCCTGCAGAGCACCACAATCCCAGCTGGCATCTCGTGTGAGGTCTGATCCCAGAGGAGATGAACATTGCCCAGCTTTGTGCGGTGCTGCTTCTCCAGGGTAGATCCGTACCCTCTGTGGCTGTCATAGCAGTGCTGAGGTGCAGGCAGAGGTCTGCTGAGAAAAAGGGCTTGTGCTGCAGTGCTTGGGCTTGGGAGGTGGGTTCACTTTTCACTTGGGCTGCAGGTGCTGTTCACAGTCAGGAACACTGCATGTGAAAATCATCATCCTCTAGGACTTTTTAACATCCCAGAGCTTGCAAGGGTGCAAATATTGCTGTGAGACAACGCTGCAAGTGTGTTTTTGTAGTTTGTATTCTCACACCCTTGGCGAAGTCAGAACAGAAGCCAGTGTGGAGGTGAATGTTGTGATGTGGGGCTTTAGTTAATCTTAAGCATAAATGACAAGAAAGAGCAAGCCCCAGATGAGAGAGAATGGTGGATCTCTCACGTGTCTAGCAAAGTTGAAGGTGGGAGAAGAATGCTGGAGAGAGGCTATGATATTGCAGGTCTTCCTGCTCTGAGATAGGAAGGTGAGAGTGTCCTGCAGAGGCTCTTTCCTTTGGAGCTTTATTTGCTGCCTGTGTTTCACGACAGGCTTGACAGGCTGCAGCGTTAGCGTAGCGCCATCTCAGCCTGGTCCAGCAGTGATGGCAGGTGACAGTCAACAATGGGCTTGGTTGCCTTTTGACTAAAGGGCAGGCGGTTGCATAGCCAGGCCAGCGTGTGCATCCCTCATTGGGGTTCAACCCCAGCCTCCCTTCTCCACCCACCTATGGAGGTGAGACTGCTGAGGGAGGGCACAGCCCTGCTCTGGCACTGGCAGATCCTCTTTGAGCACATTTTCAACTTCTCCTTGTAGGAACCACCATCTCCATCCCAAAACTTCTTCAAGACAGGTATGAAGCTGGAGGCAGTGGACAGGAAGAACCCTCACTTCATCTGCCCGGCCACCATTGGGGAGGTGAGAGGTTCTGAGGTCCTCATAACATTTGATGGCTGGAGAGGTGCCTTCGATTACTGGTGCCGATATGATTCCCGGGACATCTTTCCCGTAGGCTGGTGCTCGCTGACTGGAGATAATCTGCAGCCCCCTGGAACAAAAGGTAAGGTCCACGTTGCTGCTTAGCTGTCTTCCTCCTCCATTCAGCTCTCAAAGAGCAGTGAAATAGGCAGAGGCAAGCAGCAAGGACATCTGGGTGCCATGTCTGGTTTCCTCACTGCTGCTTCCTACATGGTGAAGGTACAGGTGACTGTATGAGTTAGTGACCTGGCATCCAGGTGCCAAGGAACATCCATCCCTGAGCAGGGGCACAGTGATGTCTCTGGACGGGTGGGGATGCTGTACAACATTACTGAGGTCTGCTCCTCATCAGGAGCTTCCTTGAAGTCTTTCCTGCGCCTCTGGAATGCACATACCTAGGGACTTTTTCACAGAGAGGCTGGGCTATTTGTGTATGATAAGAAAATAATGGGAGCTGTTAAGTCGCAGAACTGTGCTGTTTGTACTTCTGACAGTTACAGTGTGCTGCAATCTCTGGTGTGAACATGGAAAAAGCAGGTCTGGAGGTGTTTAAGGTGTGGGTAGATGAGGTACTGAGGGGCATGGTTTAGAGATTGATAGGAATGGTTGGACTCGATGATCCAGTGGGTCTCTTCCAACCTGGTGGTTCTGTGATTCTGTGAATCAAGTTGCGCTTTGTTCCTTGAGCTGTGATTGTTGGGTAGGAGCAGTATTGGGAACCTGCTGCCTTGCAAAATTCCAGGTGTTGGCTGTGGAGGTTTTCAGATGCGTCTGACTTGCTGGCGGTGTAGTTGTGTTCAGGACCAGGGAAGCAGTTATCCTCATGCACATGCCTTGAGCATTTGCTGGCTGGCAGGTCCAGCACACCCCCATGTGGTGTGATGATGAGATGTAATGATGTGATGATTGCTAGCACGTCATGAGCCAGCAATGTGCACTCATAGCCCAGAAATCAAGCGTGTCCTGGGCTGCATCCAAAGAAGTGTGGTCAGCAGGGTGAGGGAGGGGATTCTGCCCCTCTGCTCTGCTCTCATGAGACCCCATCTAGAGTCCAGTTTTGGAATCCCCAACATAAAAAGGATATGGAACTGTTGGAACAGGTCCAGAGGAGGCCACAAAAATGATGCTGGAGCACCTCCTGTACAAGGACAGGCTGAGAGAGTTGGGGTTGTTCAGCCTGGAGAAGAGAAGGCTCCAGAAAGACCTTAGAGCAGCTTCCAGGGCTGAAAGGGGCTCCAGGGAAGCTGGGGAGGGGCTTTTTACAAGGGTCTGGAGTGATGGGATGAGGTGGAATGGCCTTGAATTGGAGGGAGGAAGAATTAGGTTAGATATTAGGAAGAAATTCTTCACAATGAGGGTGAGGAGGCTCTTGCCCAGGTTGGCCAGGGAACTCGTGGCTGCCCCATCCCTGGAGGGGTTCAAGGCCAGGCTGGATGGGGCTTGGAGCACCCTGATCCCGTGGGAGGTGTCCCTGCTCATGGCAGGGAGAAGGAACTGGGTGAGCTTTAAGGTCCCTTCTTACCCAAACCGTTCTGTGATTCTCTGTGATGTGATGACGTGGATGAGATTCATGAGAGCAGCCTCTGGAGCTGAAGGATTACTCGAAGGGGTATCTCTATGACTCTTCCTCTTGAATACCCAAGGTCGGCTGGCACTCCCCATCAGGCTGGTGCTTTCCTGCCGTCCCTCGATGTGAGCCATTTCCGTCCCCCGTGCCACAAGGCTGCTGGTGATGTTGGTTGCTGGAGGTTGTCTCTCATGACCTTTGTGCAATCTGAGCTGTTGGCTCCCCTCGGTTGGAGCTGATGTCTGTTATGGCTGGGAACTGAAAGGCACTCTCACTGTTTATCTTGGATTTCTGTGTTCAGCCTTGACATTCCCAGCCTCTCCCTGGCTTCCTGCTGATTGTTTGCTCCTGCTCACTGCTGCCCTGCAGGCTCCGCAGAGCTGCTGGGGACCTCCTGGAGTCAGGAGCACTTACCCGGCATCTCCCAGGTGCTTCTCAGGTGCTACACAAGTGGGTGAAGACATGATTGAGGTGGGTGGGAGCTGCCCTGTCAGTCACCTGGGTGTGTAAGTTTTCAGGAGCAGGGTGGAAGCCGCCTTTCCAGAAGTGGGAACATCCATCCAACTCATGACGCCAGGTGCTGGCAATTTTCTTCCTTTCCAGCCTCCCTGTGCCAGGGGTTGGAACTGTGAGTGAGCAGAGCATCCAGAAATAACCCCCATCATGGGGGTGGAACCGTGGTAATTTGGAGCCATCTTGAGCGGTGTTTGCTTCCTACCTGGGCACGTAGCAGTGGTGGGATCTCCTTCTCACATTGGCTCCATCGGCAGCAACTCCGCAGTTCCTACTTACATAGAAAATTAGTGAATAATGAAAGTCCCATCTCCCCATTCCCAGGCAGGCACAGCTCTTGATCTTGGGCAGATGCCTGCTCCCTTTGCTGTGTTTTTAAGTACTGGAGCAGGGGCAGGGCTTGGCAGGGGTTGGCTGAGCCATGCAAGAATGCTGTGGAGTCAGGATCAGCCTTGTCTTTGTGGTATTTGACTTTGCTCTCTGTGGCTGCCCCCTCCCTTTCCTGCCCCACTCTTTCCAGTTTCCACTTTGTGGGATTAAACCAAAGGAAGGGAGTGCTGGGAACTCTCCTGATCTGTAATTAAATTCCTGCCTTGTTCCTTTACTCCTCAATCCTGCTTTGGAGGAGGGTGAGCACAGCCCCCCAGGACCTGCTGCTCTTGGCAGAGTTGGAGGATGCTTCACCACAGAGGGATCCCCCTTTCCTTTGGCTCCAATAAAGCTTCCCTGTGTGCCAGCCTGGAGCCTGCAGGACCATGTGGTGGAGTCAGGGAGGTTTGGTTCTCTTTCCTGGTGGGAATTGCCCTTAATTCAGGGAGACCTGAGGAGATGTGCAGGACGTTGGTGTTCTGCCCACATACCAGAGTGACCATCTTACCCAGAGCTCATGGGTACGAGCAGGATAAGGTGCCTGGGGGATCCAAGACCTGTGAAGAGTTAACTCCATTGAGACTGAAGGCTTCCTGGGGTTTTGAGAAAAGGGGCCTTGGGAATGAGCTCATGTTCAAGGGAAGCAGAACTTCAAAGGGGCCAGGCATGTTTATTTAATGCTGGTAACTTAATTCAGCTCTAATCTGCCCCTTCTGCTGGTTGCTGGCAGAGGTGGAGGGGTGCAGGGCTTCTCCCAGGGGCATCTCCTCTCCAGCTCCAGGGCTTCCCACTCACACTGGTATTTGCCTGGCTGGGGAGGATGCTGAGCTGGAGCCCGGCCAGCCATGCTGAGAGGAGCTTTCAGGAGGGCACGTGTGTGTGAAGGGAGGAAAGGGAGGTCAAGCAGCGAGGAGGAACAGCTCTGCATGCCAGGTTGGTAATTTCATCACTGTCAGGATGTGTGGTGTGTGTGGTGGCTGCGGCAAAAGCTCTGGCCAGATGTCCTAGCATCTCTCAGAGCTCAACTCTCCATGTAGCACATCTTGGAGCTACATGGAGACACACATAACACAGCTCCAGGGGTGCCTGCACCTGCAGTCGGGTTTTATCCTGTCTATTTGGTGTCAGCCTGCAGGCTGGGATTGGAGCTCAGCTCTGCCGGGCTTACAGAGCAAGGTGAAATGTGGCAGCACGGGTTGTGCATCCCCAGCTTCCCCATGCCCGCTTGTCTCTGTTGCAAGCAAGTCTCTGTGACCATCCCAAAGGGAGTGGGGTTTCTATGGGGGTGCAGCACACTTCCTCCAGCTTCCCACTTGTGCCAGCAGGGCTCTCTTGGGGTCATCTCTTGGGCACGAACCCCCACTCCACTGCTTACATGTAGTGTACAGTATCTTCTGTGTCTTTTCAGGCCTCTCACACATGTTCCCTCTTACCCTTAAACACATACCCTGGGCTTGCAGGAATGTAAGGGCTTCCTATTCAACAAGCTGAGAGAGCTGGGGTTGTTCAGCCTGGAGAAGAGAAGGTTCCAGGGATACCTTAAAGCAGCTTCTAGTACAGAAAGGGGCTCCAGGAGAGCTGGGGAGGGGCTCTTGATTAAGGAGTGCAGGGATAGGATGAGGGGGAACAATTCTGAGCCATGAGAGGGGAGATTGAGATGAGATCCTAGGAAGAAATGTTTTACTTTGAGGATGGCGAGACCCTGGCCCAGGTTGCCCAGAGCAGTGGTGGCTGCCCCATCCCTTGAGGTCCAGGTTGGATGGGGCTTGGTGCAGCCTGATCCAGTGGGAGGTGTCTCTGCCCATGGCAAGGGAGCTGGAACTAAATGGGCTTTACTGTCCTTTCCAACCCAAACTGATCTATGATTCTGTTGAACAAAGTGCTGGATGGTACCTTTGAGCCCTGCTCAAAAGGCAGATCTGTTAACAGTCACCTTGTGCAGGAGGTGCTTGTGGTTTGTGGGTTTGCATCCAAGTTTGAGAAATTACCTTTTTTTTAACTGTTTCCAGGAGAGCTGTTCGCACATCCGTTCTTACTGAGTCAAACACGCATCCTGGAGAAATACTGTCTGGGAAATACCAGTCTATCACAGCGTATACGTAAACCAGCCACGTTAAGGTTCCATGGGGCAGCGAGCCCAAACTTTCTGCAAAGTTTTTGGTCTCTCCTGTTGCCTTGTGGGGTCAGAGATGCAGAATCAGGGCAGACCAGAGAGGAAAGGTGTTTCCTTGTCTTTAGATATTGCAGCACACCAAAGCAAGGCCAAAATACACTGCATGCACATCACTAACAATGTAGGGATTTTTCAGTGGAAGGCCCTGCAGGTGTGCTGGGTGGGGAGGGAATGATCCGCGTCTGCCAGGCCTGCGTGCTTTTCTGTTTGAGTCATACAGTGCCTCAACTGATATTGTAGACACAGTGCAGGAGGCAGCTGGTATTTCTTAAGCTGAGAGCTTCAAGGTTTAGATTAGGTTGTGACCAGATAAGCGGGATATGAGTCTGTGAGCTGCAACAGTGTCAGGGAGAACAGTAAACTGGGAGGAGAGCAGAGGTGGAAGGGGTAAAATCCATAGGTTGGCTGTTGGGAGCCTCCCCCCAGCAACTCGTTTGCCCCACAGCAGAATGAGGGAGAGAATCGGAAGAGTGAAGGTGGGAAAACTGGTGGGTTGAGATACAAATGGTTTCACAGGCAAAGCACAAGCTGTGTCTGCAAGGCAAAGCCGGGCATTCGATCACTGCTTCCCATCGGCAGGCAAGGGCTCAACCGTTCCCAGTAGAGCTCGGTCACACATAACGTGGGAAGACAAATGCCATAACTCCAGTCATCCCCCCTTCCTCCTTCTTTTCCCCAGCTTTTCCTGCTGAGCATGACACCCTACGGTGCAGAACATCCAGGCCATTGGGGTCACATATCCCAGCTGTGCCCCCTCCCAGCTGCTAGGGCAGTGTGAGAAACAGACACCTTGATACCATGCAGGGCTAAAACCCAAGGGTGTTACTAACAGTGATTTGGTCACAGATCCAAAACACAGCACCATATGGATGTTACTGAAGTTAACTCTATCCCAGCTAAACCCGTACAGCACTTTTGAAAAGCTTTTGGCATGCATTTTAATTTTCTAGACTCCCCACATCCTGGGCAGCCTGCAGGGAGCTCATACTTTCATGGCTCTAGAGAGGACAGAAACAATCCTGCTCTCAGGTAACTGACCTAAAAGTGGAGCACAGATTTGGAAAGCTGCTTTGCAAAGTCCCTCTCCATTATAAGGAGAACAGCAAAGCCATATTTAGGGTTGACCTCAAAATTGAGGGTTGCTGCTTTGTTACTGGGGAGAAGTAGCGAAGGATGTGCACACGAATGGATTGGAGAGGGAAACAGAGACTTTGATGAAAACCACTGAGAAGAAAGGAGGAAGAGATAAGTGTCTGGTTAATGATTGTGGTTTCCAGGGCCGCCTGCCCTCTGAGGGAAGGTGGGATGAGGGAAATCCCCCCATTTTGTGGAGAGGAGATGTGTATGTGTCTGTTATCCATGGGAAATGTGGGTTTCACAACTAATTGCAGCGTGGAGGAAAGCTTGGTTCTTTGTAGTCAGGGAAACATACACTGGAAGAGGATCCAGGAGAAGTTATTTTCCTTTCTGAAGTGGTTTGTGAGATGGAGAGCTGTGAGCCCTTAGGGAGGGAGAAACCGAGTCTTCTCAGGTACCTCTGCAAGGCAGCTTCCAGCTCTGAGCTCATCCCACAGGAGGTAATGCTTTGGAGAACCTGCCTGCAGCAGGCAGAGGGACACAGGCTGGGAAAAAGGGACTGAGTCGGTGGGATCAGGGCTTTCTGCCTTCACATGCTGCTTGCCAGCACAGGGATCTGATATTTACTACAAGATCTGGGTCCAAAGCATGTAGAACTCTTTTATTTAAACATTAGCTTTAAATATCAAATAAATGGGTGCACATTTCTGGCATTTGTGCTGCAGCTCAGCTGCGATTTACTTCAAGAAGTGTGAGGTGCTTACAAGAAATGTGAGCCCGTGTTACAGCTGAGAGGTGGGTCTGTGCGTGATCCCAACAGTATTCCTGCTAGAAGGTGCTGTGGCAGGGATAGTCTCTCCTGGCCTCTTTTAAAGCAGTTTGTTTTCCAGGCCCTGAAGGAATCCAGATTGAATCCATACCCGCACAAGGACCTTCCCCACACACACACCACTGTAACAGCATCCAGTCTGCTCAACCACACATCACTGCTGGAGGGCAGGGAAGTACCGAAACCTCAAAAACAAGGATGCTGGGACGCATAGCCCACAGCAACCTGCCAGCAGTCACAGATGTAGCCATCAAAGTCCCTAACTGAGAAGTCCTTGCACCTTTCTTCCATTTGAGCTGTGCCTGCAGCGATGCTGAGTTCCTGTGCTGAGCCCTGGTGGGCTCATTACTTCCTTTTCCACTCTTCTGGATTCTCCATAACAAAGACACGGGTGATGCTAGATGTAGGAGAGGGACAGCAGTGAAAGCGTTAAGGCTAGGCGGGCAGAACTGGAAGCAGCTCCAGCTCTGGAATTTGGAGGAGTGGAGTTGCTGCCTTGGCACCAGCCCAGCTGGCAGAGAGGCCCCGCGCCCTGCTGGGTTGGGAGAGCTAATGCGGAGCGCGTCCTCCCGGCTGCGGTGCCACAGCCATCGGGGAGCAGCGTGGGTACTAGAGACCCTGGTGCTCAATGCAGTTGAACAGCAGGCACTGGCCTTGAGAGCCTTCACTCAGCTCTGCTAGAGCTGTCGCACGCAGCTCGCTCTCCCAGGGCTGCCTTGAGAGCCTTTCCCTCGGCGGAAAGCAAGCAGAAGTTAATCGCTTTAGATAGTTACCATGGGGATGTGCTGAAGGGGAGTTCACATCCACTCCTGGACTGCGTGTGATACACAACCCGCCCATATAGCCACTGCGACCGGAGCGTGCCGGCAGGGCCTGCCCTCGCGTGGGTGCTGTGCCGGGAGCTGTGACTCCAGGAGGGAGCAGAGGCACAAAACGCTGACCCTGGAGAGAAAGTTGATGGAGTTCCTCCACTCTCCTCACGGCTGCTGCCGTGTGATTTATTGGTGAACTGCTTGGTTCAAATGAAGATGGGGATCAGCTGCTAGGTGTTCTGCCCATGGGCAAAGGTAATGTCTATTTTATTACTTTATTTTTGGTGTTGCTTGGTTTCTCTTCCTCCTTTGGGGAGACAACACAGCGGTGGCTGGAGGAGTCTCATCAGGAATAGCTGGTGGGGGAACACTCAGGGGAACTCCTGGGCTTTGCTGCTCGGAGGAGATGGAAGAATCATGGAATCATGGAGTGGTTTGCATAGGAAGAGACCTCAAAACTCATCCAGTACTACTGCTACGGGCAGGGACGCCTCCCACTGGATCGGGGGTGCTCAAATAGTAATTACTGTCACTTCAGCTGAGGTTTGAGGTGTGTGCATCAGGCTGGGTGATGTTTGTGTTGGGGTGGCTGGATTTGGGTCCACACCAGTAGAGATGCAGTGCTGACAGCAGGAGGTTACCCAAAGCAGTCCAGCATTTTCTTTTTCAACCATGGTCAAATGCAGTCACAGGACTGAGTGTCGCTGCCTTTCAGAGCACAGTGGGAAGATCCCAAGAAAACACTCTTGAGCTGTTTGGAACACAGAGCCAAGGCACTTAGCAATGATCCTGGTTTGGTGTGGATGTGTGTCCTGGAGCATGCATTGGCTTTGGAGGTCTAGGGGTTGGAGAAGAGCAGCCCAGGAAGACGTGCTGCTCCCTGACCCTCTCTGGATGCTGACTGCCTGCGGCTCAGCAGAGAGCAAAGCTGTGGCTCAGCAGGACCAGTGCATCTGGCGTGTCAGTGACCTGATGTTACTGTGTGATGTCTTAGGGCCAGCAAGAGCCACTGAGAGAAGGAGCTGATCTGGGAAGGGCAGAGTTTCCACCATCCCCCAGCCTTTCCTTAGCATCAGTGTCTCAGCCTTCCTCCCACCTTGAACTTTCCTCGTGCTTTATTAAACATAATACATACATATATACTCTAAAATACATAAAATATCATAACTCAGAGAAGCTGGTTTGGATTCAGGGTGTTTCCTTCCCTTTTCCATCCTGCTTCTTGACCCAAAACAAGGTTTTGGAATCTCAGGGAGTTACTGAGTCTTGGCAGGACATTTCTACAAGATCCACACTGTTGAGTCGTTCCCTTCTTTGGATGAAGATCGCTGGGGTCGCTGTTCCATTTCTGCCCAGTGCAATGGGTTGTAGTGGGATGTGGTTGTGCTCATGCAGGGTGGAGGTCTGAGCGCTTTCAGGGTGGAACTGGACAACCTCAAGGAAGAACAGTGCAGGGCTTTTATTTTGGGGGTCTAGAAGTGTCTGACCCCTGAGCTGCTGGTTACAAGCAGGGCTGGTGTCTCTCCCTCGCCACCCTCCGGTGGCAGGTGTGGAAGCAGAGTTAAATAAGCTTAAAGTGTGCCAAATGTTCATGTGTCTTTAGGAAAGCCTCGGGGAGTGCAGGGATAGGACTAAGGGGAATGGTTTTCAGCTGAAAGAGGGGAGATTGAGATGAGATCTTAGGAAGAAATGTTTTGCTGTGAGGGTGGGGAAGCCCTGGCCCAGGTTGCCCAGAGCAGTGGTGGCTGCCCCATCCCTGGAGGGGTTCAAGGCCAGGTTGGATAGAGCTTGGAACCCCTGATCCAGTGGGAGGAGTCCCTGGCAGGAGGTTGGAACTCAGTGGACTTTGAGGTCCCTTCCAACTCAAACCATACCATGTTTCTACAAAGCACCCACTATTAAGAAACCTCATATTGAGTGCTCAGGGCTCCATACCTTGTTGCTGCCTCCCACCAGCACGCCCATGCCA
>WAAB01010545.1:8996-40145 GCA_013389865.1 Piaya cayana | reverse complement strand
TATTGCCACAGAAGCCACTTACCTGAGGAAATCCAACATAAAAGGGTAGAATAACTATTTGTTTGCCCAGCTTAAATGACTGTTTTTAGCCTGATACCTGGCACGGGCTACAGTCTTGAGAAAAGAAAAAAAAAACAACAAACCAAACAAAGCAAAAAAGCATGGACATAAAAAACTGTAATGTAAAATTAAAAAAAAAATGGGAACAAGTGCTGTACTATGGCTGAGGTGTCTGAGGATTTAGCACTGGAGAGATGCAAACCACGTTATCTTGCTATGTTTACAAAGGCCACGCTGTGTAATTTAGCCATTTGGTTCACGGAGGATAGCATGTTGTCTCGTAGCATTCATTTTATTGTGCAATGTTTATTGTGGATTTGATTAAATCTTGCTCTCTGTCTGGAAGGAATGCGGGTACGTGTACCTCTCCTTTCCTATACGTGCTAAAAGGAAAGCAAACAAACCAAGGCTGAGTATCTGACAGTGTCGGGGCGCACGTGACACGGGGAGTCACCTGCTGCAGAAATTCTACACCGTCCCAGGAATGGGCTGGCAGGAATAACCACCATGATTTTAAGGCTAGGGATGTTTTTGTGTTGTACTTTAGAGATTATTTCTTACTTTGCCATTTTAGAAAGAGACTTCTCGTGATTCTTTGAAGTTCACTGACTTCAGTTAAAGTGTTCTCTCTTTACTGATGACAAAGCAAAGATAGCTGGGCAAGGACTACTGATACGAGAATACTTTTTTAGAGAACAGAAGCTATTTTGAGAGGAACTGATAGCTAATTCTTGCCTTTTCAGAAAGTCAGGCTGTCCTGATATTGGTTTCCCTAGATTACAGAGGTCCATTGTTTTCTTCAGAACTCAATGATTATAGGTGGAAAGCCTGAATACAAAGTCACCCAAAACCTCTTCACCTCATTTCCCAGTTTCCTCTAGTCTGTGTGTTAGTTTTATCAGTGATGCAGTGCACCTCCACCACTCTGCCTTGGATGCACCTCTTAAGAAACTATCTTCTCAAGAGAAAGCTTATTTAACATGTGAGAGAACTCTTATTTTCCATCTTATTACTAAGATTTGTGCTCTAGCTTATATCCTTCCGCTCTTCAGCAACCGCCCTTATATTTTATGAGCTATATAAAAGTTACTGTTTTATAATTTAAAAAACATTGTACTAACCTTCACGTATATTATGTTGGTACTTATTTCAAAAGATACGCAGTATATTACTTACTTCTGTTGAGTATCCCATATCAGCTCATTTGCCACTAATTTCATTTAAGTTAAAACTTAAGAACATTTACTAATCTCATTAAATTTTGAATCACAGATGACTTTATTCTAGTCTAACAAGATTAAAAGGCCCTTACATTGATCAGTCATGTGAAGCATATAAACTCCATCTTTTAAATGTTTTCTTCATACTACATTGCATTTCACTTACAGCAAAATATTTAAACAGTCCTTTCACTCTCTCTCTCTCTACAGAAAAGCTGGTAACCAGCGGAGAACACAAAAGCTAAAATCACTATGTGGAGCTGTGAAACCATAAACAACAGTACGGAGAACAGCAAGGACCAGCACCTCTGCCATGACTTCCACCTCGTGCTTTCCATCTTCTCCCTACTCTACCTCATCATATGTTTCCCGATTGGCCTTTGCTACAATGGCTTGCTGGTCCTAGTCAATCTCTATAACAAAGCTACGATGACGATGCCAGACGTTTACTTTGTCAACATGGCCATTGCTGGGCTCATCATCAACGCGCTGGCGCCCATGTACCTTCTAGGTCTGGCCAATACAAAATGGGCCGTCTGGAATTCCAACAATGAAGTTTATATCACCTTACTTATTTTATTCAATGTCTCCTCTTTGGTTACCATGTACTCTACAACATTACTCAGTCTGGACTACTACATTGAACGTGCTCTGCCTAGAACTTACATGTCCAGCGTGTACAACACCAAGCACGTTTGTGGATTCATATGGGGTGGTGCCATGCTAACGAGCTTTTCATCTCTCCTGTTCTACGTCTGCAATCACGTCTCCACTAAAATAATTGAGTGCTCCAAGATGCAGAACAAAGAAGCGGCAGATGCCATTATGGTTTTTATCGGGTACGTTGTACCAGCTATCGCTGTACTGTATGCACTTATATTAATCTTGCGAATACGCAAAGAAGCGACGCCACTGGATCAAGACACTGGACGATTAGATCCATCGGTGCACAGGCTCTTGATTGCCACAGTCTGTACGCAGTTCACGTTATGGACACCCTACTATGTTATCCTCTTGGTAAGCACATTTACTAAGGCACAAGGAAGAATTGCAGATGAAAATTACAGCCGAATATTGCATTTTACCAAGATTTTATCAAAGTTCTTGGCATTCTCAAGCAGCTTTGTCATGCCCTTGCTCTACAGGTATATTAACAAAAACTTTCCCAACAAATTACGGCGTTTGCTTAAAAAGATACACTGTGGGAATCAAGGGTGTTCTCATGAGCGCACAGTAGTACAGCAAGTTATGACATAGGTATGAAAAAACCCTCTGGTGCTCTGTTACTGCAGTATTTAGCACACCAGAACTGGGACTGCATCGTGCTGTGTTGGCACTCAGAGTCGTGAATGTGACAGTCCCAACCAAGAGGCTAGAAGGAGCTTTCCATTTCAGTTAAATAAAACAGTCTTAATTTTCAAATAGTTAATTGTTTGCTGAAATCTCGGGGGACTCTGGCCTACGTGCTGTAAAACCTGTGACATCTGATACTTTGAATGCACTGAATGGGTTACAAAGCGTAAACTGTCTTCATTGCTCTAATATTGCTGTCTGAAGAAATCACTAAGCAGTTTATTGAAGTTTTGACTGAAGACACAGCACCTTGTATCTTGAATAGAGAAAGGTATTACCTTATTTTCTGTACAAAGAAGTGCTACCGTCAATGAAGTAAATAGCATTTTTTCAATGAAGACGATATTGATGATCTTTACTCAAGATCATATTATCCAGTTACACATGTCCAAGTAGTAAGTGTTGATTATAAATTAAATTATTTAATTCCTTTCTCCATCACTGAATCCCCTCTAAAAGAAGCCTAATTTACCATTTTCAGTAATTGTTTTCTCGCACAAGCTAACCTAAGTTTTAATGTTTATGGTAAAGTGATTTTTTTCTAGATGTAACAATTAACAAAAATGTGTTTCATTTTTCCAGTGCCTTATTTGCATCCTAAAACATTTCAACAACTCAGAAATATTTCTTAACTAATTCTAGGAGAACAGAGATATTTGTTCTGCATATTAAATGAAGGACACATTCAATTAGTAGAGAACGTCTGGCTAAGTGTTATGGTCCACATATGTTCATGTAACGAGAGTAATTATCTTAAAAATAAATATGTTTATGATTAACATTTTGTATTTCAAGGGATATGTTTGCAACAAATAACTTAAAATCTCTTTAATCTAGGGTATCACTGTAGGTTTGGAAACCATACAAAATCATTGAATGCAGATAAGATTTTAAAGCGGATATAAAATATAGGAATCCTGGTCAGCATCAGCTTTTTGCTGATCTCTCAGAAACGGAGTGCCTCCCAACGTGGCTCTTGAATACAAAATACACATATAGTTTCTGGGGATGAAGAAGTCCAATCCAGATTGCCATAATTTACTGAGTATGTGAAATACGTAAGAAACAAATATGCTGTAGGAAGCAAGTGAACAGTGACCCACAACAGCAAACTCTGAAATGTTCACCCAGGAACTAACCTGCTGCTATGTGGCTGTTGTATTATTAATGATAGATGGAGGGGAAGAAGTTGAACTGATTCCCCCACTGGCTTTGGGGCAGCAGAACATCTTTGTCACCCGCCCTACAACACAGTAAAATAATTTTGTTGCTCAATCTGTTACAACATGACTCAAAACGTGGAGCAAAACCAGAACTTAACATTCTCCATCACTTAATAAGCACAGTCCTGATTTGTCAGCATATGTTCTAAGTGCAAAGCATGTGAGAACAGCCTTTTCAAATCTTTTTCTCCAATTGTATTCAAGTAATTCCTTCTCATAGCCATCTTTGCTTATCTTTGCAGGCATCTCTAAGTTATCAACACCCTGGTGGGAGACTCTCTGTTAATCTTTAATTGCTTTTCGTACATATTTTTTAACTGTTAAACTCTATACAGTGAATCACCTATTTCTATGGTGTCTTCTCCACACAAAAACTATCCAGCACAACTACCTCAATTAACTTGGATTAAACCCATGTTAAGGAATGAAGCCTTTCTTTATCATCATGTCTGATTCACTAAGTTATAGTGCTTCTATGCTGACATCATACTCGCTACTTTGGTAAACCATTCAGTTGCTTGGTTTGGTTTTTCTTCCCTGCATAACTCGATGTTTTCTACGAATTTTTCCACATCTGGAGCATTTAAGTTCACTTCCACACAGAAGTGCCAAGGAAAGAAACCTTTCCTTACAAATCTTCCCCATCTGAGGAAAATTAGGTTTCCTGACGCACCACATTCAATCTCCCATGCAAAATCTGGTAAAGAAATCCATCCCATTATGAAGGAAAAAAAAATCCAGCAGGGAGGAACTGACTTACCTGGTGTAAATAGAGGCTTCCAGAACTGCTGGAGGTTTCCACACTGCCAGGACAGCGTGGCTGAACAGGCTGCATTAAGTGCAATTTTAACTTTACATTGCTTCCTCACTTCATTGCCCGCTTCTCCCAAGGCATCTTCATGTCTGCCTCTCACATGTATTTCTCTTCCTTTCTTTCCATGTTAAATCCCTCATTTCAGGTCATGGCTCTTATCATTTCTCCTTATCTTTTTGTCTCATCTTTTTCATTTCTCTGTGCCATTCACTTATTTTTCATTTTGCAACATTATTTTCATCCACGCTTGGTACAATTCACTACTCACATTTACTTCATTAGACAGACTCCTTTACAATGACCAAAATCTTATTCAATGATCTGACATTACAAACGGATTTATGTAGCAAAATTGAAGCTGCTATTTAAGAGATGGAGAAAGAACAAGTTTTTATCTAATTTACCCTTGAAATCTCGATTTTTTCCCCTAATCTTTTTTATTGCAGCAGAGTTAACCTTTCTAACCTACTAGATGAGATAGCAATGATATAGACAAACAGCTGTCACCATTTCAGTGGATGAGACTGATATCCCCTCAACTTTTTTTTTAACTAATATTTTGAAATACTAGTTATCTCAAAGAACCTGTGCCATGGAGATGCCCGACAGCTCTTCTCTTACAGAATTTCTGAACTTAATTGCAGAATTAAAAGCAGTATCCCAAAATGTGAGAATATTGCAGTATTTATATAAAGAAGAGTAGATGAGAAAGTGCAGCGAAATACTTAAGGAAATACATTTTATCATAAATATGGAAAAAAGATTTATGGACAAATCTTTAACACACAAAGTTCTCAAAAGCGGGGCCTTTCCATTTCAAATACCTGAAGGTTTATTATGACTGTAAATAGGGGCTTCTCTCTTTCACATTTAAATAAATATGAATGAAATACTGTATATATGCAAGATAAAAATCAACCTACTGATGTAAAAAGAATTTATTAAATTATTTCTTGAAAGTGTACTGTTTAAATGTAAACCTCTGACCAGCAAGGTGTACTGTATGTTTCCATATGTATATACTGTATACGAGAAAGGAAGCACTAGTTAAGTGCCATTATTAACAGTGGTATTTTCTCACAAAATTAAACTTGATATTTGAGTTCATCTATGGTTTATATCCCTCTCGCTGAACCACCGTCACGTCAAACCAATGAACTAACAAAACCATTGCGCTCTGCTTCCGCTTGGGATGTGAACATCACTAGCTCAGGGCAGCCCTTGTTGACTAACGTGGTAGACGTCCTAGTTTCAGAAGTTCCCACTTGAGAATTAGATTTAGTTGCTCTCTGAAGACAACTTCAGTTAATGAAAGAAAGTGATCAACCGCTAAAAAAATCACGTTTCTACTAAAATAAAGGATCGTGGCCTCCAATATGTCAAAAAAATATATAGGAATGGACTTTCTGCAAAGCTTCAAAAAGGAACTACTGACTCATAATAAATTCTCAATAAAGTGCATCGAAGTATATCTGGTCAGCAAGATGCGTGGGGTGTTTTTTGGCCTGTGTTGCTTCCCCAAATCAAAATGTAATGAATTGCATGGCTCAGATGTCAAATCAGACATGTTAAATTATCAGATTTTCCAGACCGTAATTTTGACATCATTAAAATCTCATTACTTATCAGTGTAAAGTTAGCTGAGAATGAAAACAAGGCGGCACGCTCCCAAAATGTTTTTCAGCATAACGAATCACGAAACTGATGGGATTTGCTGGCACAAATGAGATCTTGGAAATCAGCTCCCTGCAGAAATCCTGTTGGGTCCCAACACAACATAACACAACCAGTCATGCCTTTGGCATCCCAAAGAAAAATTTGCTTTAAGAATAAAATGCACCTGAACATATTTATTGCATTAACCACTGCAAATAACCACAAAGTTCTGTTGCTACGGATCAGTTAGTTTACCTCACATATACGAAAATATTTTCCATATTTTGTGCTATGGATCAATGCACAGGGAAAACCCATCAATCCTCAATCATCAGAAATGAAGGAAGTACAAAGCTCAGGCTGAGACCTTCGCATGAGCTTTACTGCAGCGAGACAGGTCTGGTAAGAGAAAACAAAAGCAGAATCTAGCCAGATGCTGCTCCCAGTTCTGCTCTTAGCTGAGGTCTTGGAGAAGTACTGGCTTTCACCTAAGTTCCTGCAGCTGTAACGTGCTCAATGTACTGATGAACCTGAAACATGCTCAGAGATTATTTTCTGCAGTTTCTTTGTAAGCGAAATCTTGTGTGCTTTTAACTACCTCCTGCAACACTTTCTCCAAGCGAAAGTAAGGTAAACATACAAACTCAGCAGTGCAGACTGAAGTGTGAGCTGTTTGCTCTATTGCATTTCCTTTACCTTTCCATTATATATCAAAACACATCAACATATGCCAAATACATTATTTTCCCATCAAGACAGAAAGGATTTATCATCTACTATGTCATCCTACTTTATTTCCACAAAGTCCTTTCCTTACCTTGGAAGTCTATGAGATTTCCTTATATTCTTTCCTTCTAAAGGACAGGCACTTTTAATTACATTAATAATTATTCACAGTTCAGAGCAGGCAGAATTGTATTATTAGCATCATGATAGCAAAAGATTTTTACAACACTAGACTCTGATGAGAGTATTAATTAATTAAATATACAACTATATTTTGAAAAAGGACACTTCCTACCAAAAGTTCTTTAAAATAAAGATAATTTATAACCAGAAAGAGAATTCATATTATGCCGTTTAAAAGTACTTGATGGTCTACATGAAAGCATAAATAAGCAGCAGCATAAATACTCTCAACCCTGAGACCCGGAGAGAGGACTAATAACAAACCAAAGAGAAATAGATTTACAATTAGAGATCTCTCGCCTGCACGGTACCTGCAGGCATTCTGCCCTAAAGTAGCAATAGTTCTGCTATAGAAACGCAGACAAAGCTCAATTCTGCATAAAATTAACCTTCACAAAATTAGAACCAATCTCCTAAGTATAAGTGTTTTATCACAAATCTCACTGATCTTGATAGTTCTTCTGCTCATCACTTGTATGTTAGCTTATACATTACCGATAGAAAAAAATGGAAAAGTCTAATTTTAGCAATAGCACTTTCAAATTTAAGCTAAAATTTATCTTGAACTAGTAGAATTGCCACAACAGTTTCTTAACTCATCTCCAAAACCTTTAAAAGATCATTTTGAAATGAATTCTGGTAGTAGGTTATCAAAGCTGTTTTAGAAACTCCATCTGGTGGTCAGGAGTAAAATACTCTCACAGTTCCCCAAAGCAGTAAGATCAGTAAAATTCATTAAAGGATTTAAGTTAATCATTGGCGGGGGGAATCTGTCCTGGTTTTTTGTTAAACACATATTTGTACTCGCTGGTCCCGACTGCAAGCAGTAAGGGTATTGCCGCAAGTATTTGTAAGGAGAAGGAAAATTAACCATAACTTCTACAAGGAGCCGCTGTGAGGATGAGGCAGGTAAGACAGAGTTTTATTGCAAGGAGCAGATCTCAGCAGTGATTAACTTTGGGTTTGAATCCAACAGAAGGATATTTAACCAGGCTATTAGGTCTGATTATTCACAAAAAAAAGAAATATTTATTTTAAAGGCATATGTTTCTTGTATTGTTTTATGAAACATCTGGTCCTAGTCAGCATGGTTGACAAGATGCTCGAAGATCAAAGGAAGCGCCATTCCCATTCAGCTCCAGAGCATTGTAATTCTTTCCAATTAAGTTATGGTTTCACTAGTTCACAATGAAATAGATTTCATACTGAATTAATACAGAGGTTTCTGAAATATTTCAGGTCAGCTTATGTGCAATTAAATACTCATTCTAGCACCTGCAGTGCTATGGAGAGACCAGCTCTATTGTAAAACTTGCCATTAGAAAAAGCTTTTTCTCCCCCACCCTTTAATGATAATTATTTGGAAATATGAGCAGTTTCACAGCTCCTACAGCTGAGTTAGGTAGATGACCTACCCGTACGGAGGAATTTATTTTGTGATTGATAGAAACATCACTGTATAGTAGTAATAATAAAATATTGTTTATAAAATACTTCGCATGACAAACAATGCCCTAATAAGCCAATATAAAATCACTAATACTGAATCATGGGCAAGCAGCCCTGAGATGTGAAGGCAGCAATCACACAGCAAAGAGCACGGCTGTCCTATAATAAAGGGAAGAAATGCTGATTTACCACCAGCCTCTGAGGCACAGGTAATTATTAATACCAACCTGTGCTTTTTTAACCCTATCCAAGCAGGGAGTTCCAAAGAAGAGGCAGTAAGACTCAAATCTTACAGATTCACATAGCTCCATATACCTCATAAATCAGATAAAACATCTGAATTCCACTGGGGGGAAAAAAGAAATAAACCACCAAACCAAACATCCAGGGAATATAATAAAGACTCGAGACTTTTTTTATTTTAAAATTCATCCACAAACAACATTCCTTTAACTTTCTGCAAGCTATAAATTCCTGCGTTTGTGTACAACTTCCCTGCTTTCCTTCCCTCCCGCTTTTTTCCTTTTCCTATGTCCAAGGCCTCATAGAAAAGCCTTAGAATAGATGTCTTCAAACTATTTTTCTAGAATCTTGAACTACTGCATCAATACAGTCAGCCTTAAAGTGCTAAAACGCCACCAAAAAAAGATTCCAATTTGCAAATTCAGTCTTTCAACAGAGTCAAAGCAATCTTTGACTAACTCTGTGGCTGATACCCCACACGACTTATTTTCTTGTTGCACAACGGCACTAGGGGAAAAAAGAATATGAACATACATGATAGTTTATAAAAAATACCTTTGAAAAGAATTGTAGACAATTTCACAATTCAAAATTCCAGTAACACAGCGATTGTTTTTCATCGTAATGCACTGGGAAAGAGGCAATAACAGTCATTTAATGTTCCAAAACAATCCTATCATGCTACACAGGGACAGTTTTCTTAATAACATTACAACAAAAGGCAAGAAAAGACGTGTTAATCAAGAGCAGAGGCTAACAGTGTAGTCTAGAAACAGCCTTTGGGTTTCTCATGCAGGATTAGCCCCCTAACAATAACCATCACCCTGGAGCAATCCAGTCCAATCCTTACACTCCCCGCACCCTTTGGTCTCTGTCCTCAATGACTCTGGCTATCGGATGCTGCACCAAACAAGCAAGAGCTCTACTGCTCAACCGAGTATTAAGACTCTGCTGAACAACGATTCACGATGATTCATAGAATCATGGAATCACCAGGTTGGAAAAGACTCATTGGATTCATAAGGGCAGTGAGCAAGACAGAATCACCATCTCCATTAAAAGTATTTACTGGATGGATCTGCATTAAGCCAGAGAACGAGACAATGAACAATAAGAGGTGTTAAAAACAAACGAGTTTTACCCACTGCAGCACAATGTAGGTGGCTAGTGGGAGCTTATGTGTTACTAGCTGGTCCTTAAATATCATCACAGCCTCTCACAATCACTTAACTTCTATGACATTAACCTTTCCTGCCTCCAGCCTGTCTGGAACATCATTATCATACATCATCTGTACTAATGCATGCTAATCACCAAGAAATCACAAATCCATAAATCATTAATAAAAATACATCACTTATATTAATACATGCTAATCACCAATAAATCATGAATCTGTAAATCGTTAATAAAAATAATAGAGAAATTATGTAGCATCCCAAACACAATCATTTAACCACCCCTTTTTTGCAGCTTTGTGAAACATTTATACAACTAAACTAGACCGTTTGCCCCTTGTTCTCATATGACTTGCACCCTGTGATCGTTTAAGCAAATTAAATAAACTGGTTTATTGTTTAAGGAAAGACACAGCTGGTCACACAACAGCAATATCTTGCTTTTCTTTTAGAAGGGCGTTAACTGTGACAATAACAGCACAACAAGCTGCTGCCAAAACCACGCCGCGTAGCTGCTTAGGGGCCTCAGACCAAGTTTTATCTGTTTCCACAGATGAGCTAGAACTGTGGCTATCAAAAAGGTAATCAGCAAGGTCTAAATAGAATGAAGAATAAGGAGTTGGGAAGCCTTGACTTTCTAACCTCTGTTTCTCTTTTGGCTTTCAATTTATTCCATCAACTTAGAAGGATAAATTTCTCAGTAGCCAAATTTCTCACTTGTAAAATGAGGATTTGTTCTGATGCGACAGGACGAGAGGGAATGGCCTCAAGCTCCACCAGGGGAGGGTCAGGCTGGACATTAGGAAAAAAATTTTCCCAGAAAGGGTCATTGGGCACTGGAACAGGCTGCCCAGGGAGGGGGTTGAGTCACCTTCCCTGGAGGGGTTTAAGGGATGGGTGGATGAGGTGCTGAGGGACATGGGTTAGTGTTTGATAGGAATGGTTGGACTCGACGATCCGGTGGGTCTCTTCCAGCCTGCTGATTCTATGATTCTATGATTCTCAGTCTATGTAAACATTCTGAAATTGTAACGTGCTGCCTACTCCTGACTCTAAGTATGATAAATGTTCTTGCCCCCTAAATACCAATCAATAGGTTTAATATGAAGGTTTTAATGAAGGTTTAATATAGATTTCAGTCAAAGTATGAAATAATGTTTGCAAATCTGAACATAATTTAAGACAAGAGCTTGCTCTTAGATTATTTTTTCTTTTTAAAGATGGGAGGCATAAGAAAAAGCTTTTCTTCTTTTCTCATTCTATTTATGTTCTACGTTCTATTATGCTTCCTTGGAGCTCTGCTTTACTACACCTTGCATTGTCAGAAAAGTGGTTACCGAATAACAGGAAATGTAGTCTTCACACTGCTGTGTTAGGGCTTATCTTCACTCGAGTTACTCCCTGCTTACTGATTGCTAATTAACTCAGAATAATTTAAATCCTTCTAAAGAGTGCTTTGAGTACGCCTTAGACTTTTGGTGCTGCTATTGAGCTGCCTTTATTTCACTAATAACCACAAAGGGCACATCCAGATATCCTTGTGTACATCCACCCAAGGCCCATTCAAAAAAAAAAACCAAAAAACAAACCCAGGTGTGTGCTGGTGGCCCTAAGCCAATAAATAATTTTTCTCCCTCCCTCCCTCCAGCAGATCCAGGTTATCAACCACGTGCCTATTTTGACCATTTCAGTGGAAAATACAACAACAAACCAATGCCAGCGCTAAGTGACGTTGCCTCACGTGCACTCACGATCCATTCTGGAAGCTAAAAAGTCAAGTTAGTCTCTTCTAGTTGAGGACCAAGTACTTTCCGAACTTTTCTTAGAATTACAAACATAATCATTTGGCTATGCTTACATAGTTTATCATCCTCGCTGCACCGCCCTGAGTCCTAAAAAGGATGATGTGACATTTGTATCTTTCATGGAAAAGCTAAAAAAAACCCCACCTACCTTGCACATAATCACAATGTGTATTTTTTTTCTTTACCATTCTTAACTATGATAAATTTATACCAACAAAATTAACCTAGATTTGGGTTAACCTCAAAAGGAAAGTATACACAACACTCACAGTACACCAGCAGCTTGATCCCAGCCCTTACATAACAATTTGGAAGAATTACTGTAAAAGAAAGGGAAACAATCTACCCCATCCAATGAAGTCCTATGCAAGGTTGATCAAAGTCAGTATAGTAATTAGAGCAGCCTAAATAACGTGCATAAGCTCATTGGAAACCACATTTCACAGAGCCGCTGCACTCCTGAAGGGCTCTTTCAGAGCACAGCTACTTCATAAAAAATGTGAACCTTAATCCAAAACTGTAACGTTTCTGGGCTACAGCAGCATGCCAAAACCTAGTTTCAAAGAAGTATTTGGAGCAGTAGTACAAACCTTTGGCTGAAAACATAGACCCAGTGCTGAAATACTTTCTCCAGGTAACCTACAACTCAGATTTTGAAATTGTATTTGAAATTTTGACTCATACACATCTGTCTCATTTCATTTCTTTGAAGCGTTTTGGCTCTTTGCACATGTTTTTCGATAAAGCTTGTTAAAAACATAGAATCATAGAACAACCAGGTTGGAAGAGACCCACGGGATCATCGAGTCCAACCATTCAGTGCAACAAGATACCATGAAAACAGAGAGCGCTGATCAAACACTGGTCACAAATTACCTTCTCAACCTCTAAAAGCTACTGTGGATTGTTAAAAGATCACAATGTTCTTTCCCATGTGCTGGTATGAGAATACACGACACTATCGATGCATTCAAGACAGCATGGGGGCACACACTAAAAAAATTGTGAGCCAACCCTTTTCTGTTCATTTATATCTGAGGCTTTAAGAGCACTATGAAACATACTCACTAAGATGACAGATGCTTATCATCAGCAAAAACATACAACAGACTCAAAATCCTGTCTTTTAACACCTCATGGTCATTGCAGAGCATCTGAAAAAATAATCTACTGTATGCGCACAATACTGGCAGGGTTCCAAGAGCTGGGACCCATGGAAAAGTAGAAACAGATCCTCTTTCTAAGAGGAGATCTTAATAATTTTGACAGGCGCGACTTCTGAGTCTTGTTTTGTCTTGTTAAGCAAGAGGCCTTGCTTGGTATTTATTCAGCAGGCTTTGCCTTTTCTAGACATCTAGCACTTAAAAAGGCACACACACCAAAAAAAAAAAGACATTGCAAAAGCTGTCCAATATGTGTAGGATTACTTCATGAGCAGAAAAATATTCCACTGGATGGCCTCACATACTTAGAAATGGCTGGGACAAACACTGCTTTTCATTTCTAAACTATCTCGCTGCAGAGGATAATTTGAACTTTAAAATCACATGATGAAACCATAGGTTTGCTAAACATGCAGCGTGTATGGTTTGAATGACTTAACCCAAGTTCCTGTTTCCTCCACAGAACTGTGGGGTTTTTTTTTTAGTGAGCAAGCGCCTGGATTTTTCATCGTGATGTACGGCAGCTAAAGAAGTTACTGTTATATATACACCCTGCTTTTTACATAAATGAAAAGGACTCTATTCTCCAAACAATAATTATATTTCATCTGACTATTCACAGTGAAAGTTTCAGCCACTTGTATCTGTGGAGGATTTTCTTAAAAGGTAAGTGCTTTTATTACTTTGGATATACAATGTTTGATTGATCACAAGAGCCTCAAACTGTGAAGCCAAGGTTGTAATTTCCATGTTTTTAGTTTGCCTTTCTTTAACAAGATTTAAACTACACAAAGTAAAATCCTGTATCTGGGAAACATCCGCAGAAAGCTGGAATTTATAAAGCTAAGCATTAAATAGAGTTAATGTGAAGACTGTTTTCCAGTAAGGGCTTAACTGCCATGGAACTGAAGATAGCTGGATGATGAAATACCGTTCAGTGGTCTGGACAAAAGACTCCAATCGTTGCCTAAGAGCAGTCTCTTAAAGGGGGACATTGTTGGATAATCCTGACCACCCCGCAGGAATTGTGGAGGACAGGAAACACGTCAGCAAAACTGCTGTTCTGAGAGTGCTGATTCATTTATATCCTGGAAAACTGAAAATAAAAGCTTCTGGTTTCCAAGAAGTCGATTTTTCAGAAGTTAAGGGTAGGATTTCTTAAATCTTTACAACCGTAAGCGCTTGCCCAACTGCAGGAATTCTGATACTACAAGAAAAATTAATACAGTGTTTTACAGTTCAGTCTTTCATACGCCGTAACCTGTCCCCATATTTCTACTCGGCAGACTTAGCAAAAGCAGGAAGAACAGATTCTTGTATACACTAACACCACCTCACCATCCCAAATTATATGCAGTGGCTTCACGGGTCGATGCAGGACGTGCCCACCAAGAGCCGAGTTTCACAAGGACTATTATGTGCATTGCTTTACGACTGGATGAAGGAATATTTTCCTTCTAAAGGCTGATGACAGAATGCAGAAAGACTGCCCTGTCAGACCTTTTATAGAGGCAGAGTTCTGGCTGCCGTGGAGAAACTCCCCGTTTTAGGTGTCCGTCTTTCTAGACTTTAAATAAACAGAAGTTTCCTTGAAACCAAGCTCTCTGCTTGCAAGTCGGCCATCCAAGTGGGGACGGGGGATGAAAAACAATGAAATCTTGGAGACCAGGACCTCTCAATACTGAAAGTATTCTTCTGACAACTTGCTGGTTTTAAACTGCCTTCTGAACACCGTGCTCATTTGCTCAGCTCCATCTGTCGGAAGTGACGAATAATGTATTTGCGCTGCTACAGAAAGTGAAAAATCAAACGTATTTGCTTTAACGGCTGAGACAGAAGGCAGAGTGGATGACTGTGGAGAAATGAGGCCAGAAAGAGGAAAAGAAAAAAACAAAGAAAAAAGTGAGGAAGGACTCACAGCACACATGAGTGAAGGTCAATTAAAACAAGGTGAGAGGGAACAGAGGTAAAGAAGGAACAAAACTGTTTAGTAGGCATGGTGATGTTGGGCTGATGGTTGGACTTGATGATCTTGGAGGTCTTTTACAACCTTAATGATCCTATTAAGCTAGTGGAGTATGGCAATGCAGGGAAAAATAATGCAAGTCGTATATTGCAAGTTTACCTCATTAATTTTTCTTGGAAGGTACAAGAGCAGGCCTGGCTTCTTCAAATAACAGGAGCTCTTACACACTATATGTTACTGCTGGCTACCAGTGAGTAAATAGAAATAACAAAGTCGGTTTACATCATAGCATATATAATTAATTAGGGTCCCAAGGTGTTTGCACTCTGAGCTGAGAGATTCCACGGAAAGAGTAAAAGACTCAACCCCTCACCAAGCAGAGCATACACACATTTTTGAAATAAAATTTATGTCCCTGCAATCAATCCAAGAATCAAACAAGAACTCAGAGAATACTGGATTTTTCTCACAGCAGAGGAAAACGACATAATAAATTCTTTTTCTTTCTTTTATGATGGAAACTCAAGCATTTTGACAAAAAATGCGGTCAACGGCATGAAGATTCTGAGATAAAAGATTTGAGAACAACTACCCTCTGGTGCTCTGCTGCCCCCCACACAATATAACTTTTTATTTTAAATTAAATTAGTATTATCAAAAGTATAAATTCTTGCAAATACGTTCATCTTACTACAGCAGAAGTTGTGAGTTCCTTCATCCCATTATTATTCTAAGCATATATTTAGTTTAGTGCAAGAAATGAACTTAACGCTTTGGGAATGTTTTAAAAGCGCAAAGGCTTTCTGTTACCAAGAGGTGCTTTATGTGATAGATGAGCACCTTACAGCCATAAGACTCTCTAAAACTATCCATTCTGATGTAAACAAATGTATAGGGAGGCCGTGCCATCTGCGACCATATTCAATCCATCAGCTGCAAAGGAGTCAGACTTTACTGATGGGGTTCAATTTATAATCTCAGCTAGAAAACCCTAATGCAGCATCTCCACGAGGTGATGAGCAATACATCTTACAAAGTGTTGTACATCTTCCAGTTTCACTGAAATAGTTATGAAGAGACAAAATATTGAGGAAAAATACAGATTGTGGGATAATGTCATTAGTCAGAAATACATACCTAGACGTGACCTTGTTAAAGAGAACGTACACTCGTCAGCTTGTATGAAGCATCAGGCATATTTGCTTGCAGCCACCTGCACAGAAACCTTTCCTACCACAATCTGAACTAAAAATTACCATTTGCTTTCTCTCAAAATACTTAGGGAGAAACCACAACAAAAAAAACCCCCACCAAAACCAGCACAACATTATCATGGTGTGGTTTTTTGTCCTAAAAGCAAAATGAAAACTTCTAGGAATAAGGGGTGTAGGGGGCAACAGGAACGTCTACAGCATCAACTTTAATACTATTTGCCAAAGCAAAAATATATCCAAATAAGCTCCAAACTGCTAGCAGATATTTCATCCTTCTGTGATGAACACTTAATTAAATTCAAGTATTATGCTCATAATGACTAACCATAGCAAAGCTGCCAACGGGTTGTTGGTTTGGTAAAATTCCACTGGGTCATCCTAACGTGATTTTCTGGAAATTCCCTTTAAAACAGGGAACAGTACACCCAGAAATTTTTTTGTACTTCAGTACAAACTTGAGTTCTTAGTGTTGCAAATTAGAAATAAGCTAAACAGAAACAGTGTGACCAGGTGGCNGATATTAGGAGTAAGTTTTTCACAGAAAGGGTCATTAGGCACTGGAACAGGCTACCCAGGGAGGGGGTTGAGTCACCTTCCCTGGAAGGGTTTGAGGGACAGCTGGACAAGGTGCTGAGGGACATGGTTTAGGGTTTGATAGGAATGGTTGGACTCGATGATCCAGTGGGGCTCTTCCAACCTGGTTATTCTGTGATTCTATGACACAAAAGCTCTACTGCAAGAATTCAACATGTGTTTCCTCAATTAACGTGACAACACCACCTACCATCTTTGAAAAGACTTTTACTCCATTTTTAAGATTGTTCACATTCAACAATCTATTTTTAAGCTTCTAAATTCTACTGACCCTTAACCTGTTTCAGAGACTTCCACCACTTTTGTCCATCAATACCTTCCTACTTGGTGTATTCCAGCTCAGAGGCTGGAACGTATTATATAAGATTATATACATACTTAGAATCATAGAATCATACATACTTAACCAAAACCACTTTGAGAAGTCAACTTTTCCAATTAAAAACAGTATTAAAATTCCAAGTTGGAGGAGCGATTAGAAATATCAGATATATGGAGTATTGTCAGAGTAACAATCATAAATTAACTGTCAAACAGTATTAACACACTGACTTATCCAAAATGAACGCTGCTCTAAAACATTAATGCATCTTTAGGAACTTTTCCTGATTTAAAGTTACTTTCACTTTAAGACCTAACACCACGAGAATTCCTTTACGGAAAATTTATTCTGTACGAATAACTACATCACTCTTGTTACTAATACAGTGTACAAAAACTTCCATAAAGAGAACTCCACTGTCTCGGCTTTGTCTGAGGAGCTGTCTAGATACGTTGCCTCTGCAGATCAGCTTTGCACACTATGGAACAAAGTAAAAGCACCAAACTAATATAAAAGTGAAATCTTTGTGAATAAAGAGGATTGGGGGTTTTTTTTCCCCTTCAGAAAACACTCTACACTGTATGAATGCCTGTATGTTTAATTTTTTCCAGTACTAAGGACCATGCTTAATCAGACATTCAAAATTTATTAGGAATAGTTAATTATCTTACATTTAGAAATATTTATCCTTTGTAACTAAAAAAAACCATATTGTTTTCTGCATCAATCAGTAGAAGAGACAGAATTTTTCTTTCAGAAATTAAGTTAATTATGCTTTTATGGATATACAAATTCTACAGACCACCTATCTGTACCTATTACACTCAGTTTTTCATGAGTACATATTATCTTCTCCTACAAAGCTTTCTGGCTTAAAGAAGGATCCTCCAAGCGTTTCTGTGGCAGCAGAATTATTACACCAACATATCATAGAGTCATTAAAGCTAACAGCCTAACTGTATTACTCAAAATTCCCTGTTTTCAGGAATTTATAGCTCAGCTGTAAAAAAATGTTCCTTGCTAAAACTTTGTCGATATGGTTATAATGCACCCGTAACCGCTTTCTCAAATTCAAGCATCAGAAAAGTTTTCTTTTGCTGCTGTTGCATAAAACTTCAGACATTTAAAAAATTAAAATGACAGCATTATTAATGCATAAAGATGTTTTAGTATGAAAAGTGTGTTCATAACAGATCGTAAACATTCATATTAATTTTAATAGGGGCTCCTAAGAACAGACTGCAGTTATGAAAGGTCTTCTTTTGTAACAACAAAAACTAAAACAAAGGAAGGAATGCGCCTCTTGCTTCAGTGTGATTATCTCTGCATTTTCCCCAGTATGCAGCGTGAGCCCTGCCACTGTCAGCTGGGTTCAAATTATACAAAATTCCAACCCTCGTGACAAGTACAGTGAAGTTATTTTGCGGCTGGAGCTGCAACCCACACACTGGAGCTGCCCTGCATGCAGCCTTATCCTTTTTCGGCAAGACAGTGAGGAAAAGCAGCTCCATCTAATCCCAGAGTCAACTCCTCCCTCACCCATCGAGTGGCCAATTCTCCCACTTATTCTACAGCAACACAAGCGACTGAATCCTGGCTGCAAAGCTGAGCTGCAGTAAAGCCCTGGCTGAAGCAAGGGAAAGAGGGTGGTGAGAGCCACAACCAGATGAAAAAAAAAAAAAAGACAGATTCCTCTGGCTAAAAATATGCAAGTTAGCTTGAAATTAGCATAGGAACATAAAATCCACCAAAAAAAAAAAACAACTACATTTATTCTGAACAAATGGTTCATTCTCCTGACCGCACATAGTATTTAACACACACAAATTAGAGACATTACAAACTATATTTTAAAACCTGTTTCACCCTTCCTGTTCCATTTCAGGTCCAAACACCACTGAACAGAAGAAAAGCGCAGTGTGGAAGGGAGAACGATGTCTCACAACATGACATGGATCAGCTACCCAAGCAAGAACTTGGCTTTCACCTCCCCAGAAGAAATCGAAGCCTTAATAGCTTCTCAAAACATCATATCAAGAGTCATGCACTGCTACATGGCCTTTTTTGTACCAACAGGATTAATAGCTGGCATCTGTATTTTGATAATTTTCATAAAGAATTATGTGCAGTACAAAGTCATGGAAAACTTAGACCTACTACTGCTGCACTTCACCGTCAGCAATATTATAATGATTTTTTTATCATTTACTGTTTTTCCTAGACCCGACTATTTAAATGCAACGCACCTTGCATGTAATGTACTGTCATTTTTTTTCAATTTTGGCTATTTCAATTCTCAGTATGTTTTGACTTTGATGCTTCTCATACTGCTACTCAAGCGATTTCCACCAAGGGCTGCCCTCAGCAAAGCAATCCAAAGACCCGTCTTGTGTGCTGGATTTGTACTTACATACTCCTTCTGTTTGTCACTGACTGAGGCAGTACTGGTTGGCACAGAGAACTATCACTTGGAAACAGACTGCCAGTTAGATCCATTGTTTGCGTGGCCTGAATACGAGATCATCAAATTCACCTTTGGATTTGGAATCCCATCAGTTCTTCAGATAGTCTGTTTTACTTTTCTCTTCGCTAAAGCAGCACCTGCGGAAGCACCAGCCTTACAACAGCATCTTCGTACTTACCTTGCTGCATATATTATCAGCATAACAACATTTATATGCCATCTATTTTATAATGTAATGATTCTCTTCAGGACAACATTCAAATTACAGAAGAGCATTGGAACTACAAAGAATGAGCTCGTGATGAATATTGCAGAAATAGTGTTGTTCTGCGAGAGCTGCACTAGTTTGGCAGTTATACTTTGTTTTCATAAGCCATGCAAGGATGAAATACTTAAACTCATACAGAGCTGCCGACGGCAAAACGCTGCCAGCAATCACCTTGAAATACCAGTAACAACTACAGCCAATGAAAGTGGGTCTCAGTAACACTTGCTGTTATGAAGAACTGTTCATCCACTTTACTTTTTCATTTGTTTGTGGGTTTTGGCTTGGTTTTTCACTTCTCCAAAAAAGGGTAATTGTTCCTTCTTTAAAACCCAAGCCTGGGCTACGTTACAGTTAGCATTACTGGAAGAAAATAAGATATTTAGTTCTAGTATTTGCAATGATCTATGAGAAAACATGCAGGGTCTACAGTTGTTTGAGGTTTTTTTCAGATATTTATATATACACACACACGTATTTAAATCACCTGTTTTCTGCAAGCGTTGCTTCAAAGGCAAGAAGAAAGGAAAGTATTGTTGCCATAGAAGTGTGGGTTTTGTAATAATATCAATGCCTGCAGAAAGCAACTCTGAACAAAGATAGAAAACTGCAGCCAAAGTGTTTTCTCAGGTGTGCTTCCTCTTTTCACTTCTTACCCTACAAGCTACTTATTTTTATAACAACAGTAAATTCCAGTAGCAGCAGCAGTGAAGTACGGCTTAAGAATCCATTATAATCCTGAAACAGTACATGATATTGTAAGGCTACTGTAACACTTCTTTATATTTTATATATACATACACAAACAGCATTTCTTCCCTTTTCCCATTTTGTTCTTATACTTTTGTTGGAACTCTTAAGGTTTGTCTGAGAGTTTATGTGCCAAAAAAAAAAATCAAATTAATAATCAAAGCGCTGATCCATAGAGGAAAGCTTCAGATCCATTGTGAGGCACTGAACTGGAAAGATCAACAGAATGGCTAATTAAAACTCTCTACAAGAACGGAAGCTTTTTGTTAATGTACACTTGGCTTCAACCTTGCATTAAGACTTTCAGCAATTATTGATTTAAGCCATTCTTGAGGAGTTCATTCAGAAGTATGAAGTCGTGTGCCTTGGAGGAGTCCCATTCAATAATATGCTAACCAGAAAAAAAAAATTAGAAAGGCCAGCCCAGAACAGTATGACTGAGACACGTTATTAAAAAGACAGGCAAAGGCAGACTCTTGGTTCCAAACTGAAATCAGGGCTCTGCTGGAGACAGGATAGGAGCCTTACATATTTAGACAAGAATTCATAGATATACAGTGCAAAAATGGGAATAAAAATCTGAATCAGAGAACAGAACAGCTGTGGTATAGGAGTTCAGATGTGGCCTTGCAGAATCAGTAGCCAACGCAGGCTGAGCTGCAGGTGCAAAGTTTTAAAAGCTTGCTTTGAGCACTTTGTTGCCGTAATTGAATTAGGCCAGGAGCCACCTGATATATTTGGCTTCTGTTTCAGCATTTCCTCTCACAGGGGAGGAGAGAACAGAAACAGAGAAGGCACAAAGCCATACTAGGTCTTGTATAAAGACACCCACTTAGATTGCAAAGTTATAAAAAAGCCAATTTGTGATGAAGGCTCAAGTGACATGAAGCATTGAGAAAAGCCACTCTGATGCTTAAATACGTGCCTTTGCATGACAGCTGGATGCTAGTAGAACTGATAAGATTTATTTGCAGTTGTATGTTTTGGAAGATCTTCCTGGTGGGGTCTAGATTTGCAGAAGAAACTGGCTCCTCTAAGCTTAAGCTGGAGAAAAGTGGGCAGTGATCAATCAATAGAAAAATTTTCTGCAGAACAACCAAGTGCCTAAATGGAAGAATAAAGGACATTTGTCCAGTAATAATACAGTATCCAGATCTATTTAGCTAGACGCATGGATCTAGCCTTCGACATCCAAGTCCTGAAATTCACAGACCTTGACTACCACACACAAAGCGAGGCAGCCTCACTAAAATGACCGTAAGGACCAACATTTCTGCAAGACGTAAAAATCAACTGGTAAGATGTCTGTTGTATTATGTCACCCTGTTTTTCTGTTCAGTTTTGTTCTGCTGCCAGCATGAACAGATGGATAATTAAAGAACATCACATTTAAACAGACCATTATAGAACCTGGTCAGATAGGAATTGCGTAGATAAGAATCATCTCTTTGAATACAAGAGCTAATTTTATACTTGTGAAAGGGTTTCTCAGCTGGCATCAGAGATTTTGTTTTGCACCTGAGAACAGGGAAATTAAACAACATGGACTGAAGATCAGCCTGCAGAAAAAAAAGCTTGAAGAGATGAGTAGTAAGAGCTGTTCGCCAATGAAAAAAGCTGACAGACTGACTGAAATGAGTATGTCAGAAGATGCAAGCTGTTTATCCCAATTCAGACAGAATATCACAGTTTCAGCTGTGCCATAGATATAGTAGGTTATTTTCTACTATAGGAATTAAGCATGAAGGATTCTACTTCGTTCCCAGCTTCCATATATTTTATATCTGACAGTGAAAGAATAAATATTGTGTTGTTTCCGAGTCCTGAGTTACTGTTAATGGTGCCTAAAAGAAAACCTAGTCGGTAAATGTTGACTCTAGTTAATGTTAGCCAAGGCCTGGAAACTGGTCTTAATGGAGAGTGAACACAACAATGCTCGTGTAAGGAGCCTAGTGGTTCGATGTGGGTGGAATTATGCTTTGTGATACTCTCGGAAAGCTACACAGGTAAAGCAGAACCATGCTACTATGTGTAAGTCTGAATACTCCTGGGTGTAGCTTCTGGACGCCATCCAAGAGATGCAAGTGAATGTAGTCAGGTCTCTTCCCTGCTCATGGCTACTGTTACGGGGAAAAAAACCCAGAATTTTCTGAATGGCTGGTTGTATTGTCATAAAGAAATTGTTACGTACAATAAAAAGAATTTGCAAATGAATAGAAGACAACAGTAAACAGGAGAGAAGTTAAAAAATGCAGAGCAAGAATCAAGTAGTTATGGATATATTGTATAGCAACACAGAAATGTCTTGTTAAATCATTCTTGATAAAGTTACTCAGATCTTATATTAAAATTCAGGACAATGAACATGCAGTCCTAGAGAAAAATCTACTTTCATCCGGATAGAATATGAAGACAAACATCCCTATGTGCAGTAGGGGGAGGAACAGAAACAGTGCCCAAAAGGCATTCTAAAAGAGTGTGAGATGAGGGAGATGTTTTAATCTTAGCTTGGGCTAAGATTAAAATTAATAATTTTGAAACTATTAATAATTTGAAGTGTATTTTTAAGAACAAAATAAAACCTCCCCTGCTCAGCGATTTCCCTCTCCAACCCTCCCAGCGACAGCTTTGTCGAACACTTAATTCTTCCAGGCTTCACCTAGTTTTGAACAGTATGTTCCAGAAGAAATAGAGCTCCTATTTTTATAGGCATGCTGTCAAAATTAACTACAGGGTTATAGTGGAAAACTCGAAGAAGAACCTTTTGCTTCTGTACTGGTAATAATCGTATCTTTCTAAGACTTTGGCCTGCTTTGGAAAAAGCCCTTAATTCAGTGAAACAAGAGAAATGAGCAGGCTGCTTAAATTTAAGCGTGAAATTCTGAGTTGATAACGTATTTTGCAAAAGAACCCTAAGGACTTAGCTGGCTTAAATTTTATCTGATTCCAATGCAAAACAACATCGGAGCTAAAGAGAGACTGGATTTGCATGCTTGAATTAAAACTTGAGCTGCTACACCCCTACATGTTTGCTAAACCTGGCCTTAGTTACACTCTAATTCCAAACTTAGAGACCCTTAAAAGGGCTACAGCAACATTTATTTTGATTTTGAGGTAGCTGCAGAAGATTTTGTGTAGGATGAAAGCTCAAGCAGTTCTGCCAAAGTACTTTACATAACATTCACACCAAATACACAGCACGACAAATTGATTCACCGATTGGCTGGAATGAAAGAACACGTTTCACTTCATGGTACAAGTGTCCACCAAACAACTGCCAGACTCGACTCCTAGAGGAAAAAATGACTGATGCTTTGTAAATTTTATTTTTAAACCACACTGGAATACAGCCTCAAGTTCTATGATGAATCATCTTTGACTACGTAACTTTTTGTGTCTAATTTTGTAAAATGCTTATATTATGCCCCAAATGTTTTGCAATATGCACTAAGAAAAATTAAAAGTTGTGTGTTTTTTTTTTAACCAGAGTATTTTGAATGGGTACAGGTGTTGTCCCTGCAAAAGAAAAGACTGAACTTTTTTTTTTTTTGTGAGAAAAATACATTCTCAGAATTATTGGCAACTGAAAAGCCTAAACACAAAGTACTCCATCCAAGTTTTCTGCAGACAGAACACAATTAATTCTAACTCAAACTTAAGCACGATTACTTGCATGCAAGGGAAACTTACTGAGACTGGCCAGGGTGAAGCATGTGGAGGGTCTAGAACAGGGTAAGGGGTGCAGACAGATTTCATTCAGCTGCTGAAAAACCTCAGTCAGCATCCATGCTAACAAAAAGATGAGAGAATTTGGAGGAAGAGCTCAATCTACAGGCAAAACTTCATGAACGTTACAACAGCATCTGTATTTCCCCTGGAGATAAATTCAGTAGATATTCTTATATAATTCTTATTTCTTGTGCATATCGTTAGATTACTGTTTTCACAGAAAGGGTCATTGGCCACTTGAACAGGCTACCTAGGGAGGTGGTTGATTCACTTTCTGTGGAGGTGTTTAAGGCATGGGTAGATGAGGTGCTAAGGGACATGGTTTAGTGTTTGATAGGAATGGTTGGACTCGATGATCCGGTGGGTCTCTTCCAACCTGGTGGTTCTATGATTCTACATTGTAAGCATTCCAATTCAATTTTAATTTATGCATTTTTCCCTTTCCACGCAATACACCACACAATGTTTTTTCAGCTTTATCTAGCCCTGACCCAATTTCTCCTGGACCCAACGGCTTCCTACCAAAGTACTTCCACACTTCCAACAGAATCCAACAGCTTTTACATCCTAGAGGGCATATCCTGCTTATCATCCAGCTGGAGAGGCTGCCATATCGTGGTGGCTCGAAAGCTATGACACACCAGACCTCTTGCATTGTTCTCTCCTATCCTCGCACCTCCCACCTGCAACACGAGATCAGACACATACACTGAAGTCTGCTAAATAACTTACAATATCTTCTATTATAGCCCACTTTAAGCCTCACTCCAAGCATCTTGGTGCACCAAAATATGTCACAGACAATTACACCAGTGCTCCTTAAAGGCTCTATGTGTTAAATCCATAGATTGAATAAATTTTTAGAGCTTGACTACTACAGTTAACAGGAAAACTTTGAATACTGGATTACGGAGCATTGACTTATCAACACTATCATGCTAGTTGTTTTCATGCAAGTTGTTAGAAATAATCAAGATAGGGCACAACAGGCAGGGCTGTAATACTTACTACTGGATCACACTCCCTATAAAGTCCTGTGGAATATCAGCAATTGACAGAGAAAGAGAAAAAGTACAGTGCTTAACTGCTGATAAAATTAGTCTTAAGCATTTTATGGAATATGGAAGCAATGAACAGTGAGATTATTCAGTAAAAATAATTCAACTGCTCAAACAAGAGCCTGAAGATATTGTCTGTTTTCATCTGTTTTAAGAAACAGGATTCTGAGAATTCACATGATCATCTCATAAAATATTTAGTGACATACAGAACTCACTAAATAAAATATAATAATACTAGATGTGGCCTCTTACGCTTCATAGCCCTAAGAGCAGGAAAAACAGCTACTTCAGGGGTCTTTCAAAACATAATTCTGGAAGCATTGCAAAAGGACACATTTCTTATCATCAATTCAAACAAGCAAATTGGCACTCGTAACAGCATTATGCATTTTAATAGCAAACCAGCTGATATTCACAGCTAGAAAAACAAGGACAGACAGACCAGCTGATATTAAACCCAAGCCCCCCATAATTACAAACAACTGACACCCAGGAGCTAACACAACGCATAAAGTAAAGTAAAAAAAAAAAATCCTTCTTGCCCTTACAAGATCAGTGGAAGCTCTGAGGACAGTAGTTTGTACAGCAATACCTCATGATCAACAAACAACAAAGACTCTTTATAACCCTGTTCCTCAGGACAGCAAAAACTGAAGACCTTCAAAGCCGGTATCACAAGATTTGTCTACATTACAATTATTACAATCCTACAATGCAATCACATTTGTACACTTCTCAAAGCAGAACACTTGAGGACACCCTCTGTCCTCGTAACTCTGGGGAACAGCACTCTCTAAACCCACTCCACGCACAGTGGAAGCCTTCTCTTCAGAAAATCACTACCAGCATTAATTTGCAAAAACTTTATTTTAAGGTAAAGAATATTACCCAAAACTATTCATGAAGAGTCATCATGTAAGGACATCTTCAAAAACATCTTTACTGACACTGTTAAAATGCTGTGTTTGTATGCACAGCAAGTAAAAAAAAAATTTAAAAGAAATCAGCAAATAATATATCTGCCTCGATGTCAGTGCAATGCAATGTGTCTTCTCCAAAATCTGCACGTGTAAGTTTGCTTTGCTTTACTACTGATGAGCTCTTTCATCAACTATTTTACCAGTTGTAATACATCCCTTATAATGGCATCTTAATTGTTTACTCCTCACTTCTAGAACTGTAACATTGGTTTCTTGAAAGCCTAAATGCTGAGATGCAATTTGTCTTATTGCAGTAGCAGCAGAGCGCTGCATCAACATTCAGCACCTCCATCAATGGCATTTCACACCGAGGTATCCGATCAACAGAATCATAAAAAAGCTACTTACACAAATAAAATATTTCTCTTTCATGAGAAAGAAGGGCTTAACTTTCTTTCCATTCTCAGAATTCTGGCGGCCAGTAGGTGGTGTTTCTGGAAATGTCAAGTAGTTTTTCCCCCCCCTACAGATGAAATGCAAAACTCCACCTGCAATACTGGTGACAGACCCCACAAGCTCTGCAAAATAAGCTTATTTTGTCCATGTGATTGAGCTGAGCAGTTCTCAGAAGTGTGAAGATGACAGTGTATACCTGAAAATGTAAATACAAGCAGGCAAAATGGGATCAACTTGAAGGTAGGAAAACTGAAATTTATATTGTCAGTTTAGCAAATGCCCCTTGTCAGCTGCTAGATTTCTCTCAATCAAATATTTCTCCTTAGATTGTCCAGAGGCTTTAAAAAAATACCACGTATTAGAGTAATTATTGCTTTCTATCTATGTAAAATATGTTTAGTTACAATTTGCAAATAAATCTCTTGATTATTGATCAGCTGAGATGTCAGTTTGAATGGCTTATATAATTTAAAAAAAAATACTAGGGGCTGAAAAGGGGGTGAAATGAACATTAGGAAAAACCACTGACAAATACGAGAGAAAATATACTCCCCTAGTTCCAGTAAAAAAGAAACCAGCAGAAACAGGGTTAATTCCAGCCTTATAAGGCTGTTCAGCAGCACTTCAACTGCACACAAATTAGAACAAGCCTGGGAATCTATAAAGCTTGTTTTATTGCCAAGGACATGCAGCAAGAGCTGCATTTTGCTGTTGTAAACTATGCCTTATTTAAGACGTTTTAAAACAGAACGGACTTTTATATGATTTTTTTTTTTTTTTACTGCTGAATCGTCAACAGGTGGCATTCACGGCAGCTTCGCACACCTAAATCCAAGTTTTTACTGGCACGGCAGCTGAAGTTGATGCATCCATTAAGCGTGTGCCCGAGCAAGGACCAGCCTTCTACTGTCTGGAGGAAAATCAGCCCTGGAAAAATGGAATTAAGGTAAAATAAAGTGTTTCACAGTACATGGGTTACCTGTAATGCTTGTAGTTGCTTGGTTTTTGGTGGCCTTTCAGATACAATTTAAAATCTGACCACAGCCTGACCTTGTAAAAGCAATTGCTTAGACCGTTAGCTTATCTTTTATTGTATTTAAAGCAGTTTTATTGCCATATTTGAATATAAGAGGTTGTTACATAAGAGACAACATTTCATGTCTGACTTCCATAACTGCTTGAAGCAAACACCAAACCTTCTTCAAATAAATATAATCCTGAGTGGATATTTTAGCATAAAGATTTATATTAGGAAAATGCTTCAAAACATTGCAAGAGCTACAGTGTAAATACAACCATTGCATTAAGAAATAAAAGCTTTAGAGCAGATCTGTTTATTTAAGTATCTCTCAGCTCCTTCTGATGACTGGAATAAATTTAAGCAAACTCCGAGCTGCATTTCTGACTGGAAATATCCTAACACTCCTACTCCAGCAGTGTCTGCTCCTCTTTCTCCCTGAGACTGTACATCAGCAGGATTTAAGTCATTAAAATGTGGGAAAATGCATTAATTTCACTAGTAAACAATTTAACTTTTAACTATCTTTTACTGTAATTTACATGAAGGTTTTGGTAGCAAGGCAAAGATTAAAGCAATTCACTATGTGTATAGTTTAACACTAAATACCCTGGGTTACCATTTTCTTGCTGGTTTATTTGTTTGGGGTGTCTTTTGTTTGTTTCTTTTAAATAAAGTTCCAACAATGTTTCAAGTCCATAGCATTCAACTTATTTATAAATAAACAAATCCAGTAACTGATATTTTCCATTCCTATCCAGAAGTCATTCCTATCCTATCTTGCAATATAAGAAAATATTAAAAAAGCAAAATGAGAATAATATTAGCAGCAATCAATAAGCTGCTTGCATTATCTTCATTTCTAAGATTTGCCTTTCCCTTCCCACTGAAAGCAGAAATAATCAGCTGCTTTTCATCTCCCTTGCCTTCTCAGACACTTGCATGCTGCTGATGAAATATAAATGTATGTATCCATAAAAATAAAGTTTTGCTTTGGTAGACTGAACTCAACTAATTTTATGTATTTCTACCACTTTCAACACTGAATCCCTGAATGGTACATAAGATTTTAACAGATGTGTCCTCACAATAGATGATCATCTAGAATAATTTGAAGTTCTTTTAATTAAACCTCTGTATACATATACAAACATGACGTTTCCTGTAGGAAACAGCAGCTGTACGTTAAGTTTACAGAAGCATATGGTACGTGCTACAATGCCAGACTGAGATTAATCATTTTCCATTTGCAAATTGCAGGTCCAAGGATGTTCATTGATTAATAAAAGAAAACAAATGGAGCTAAGAACCTACTGCCTTCCAGCCTGCACGAAGAAACACTGTTAATGAAAAGCTTTTCTTAAAGAGGTCCAAGTACCATGATGGTAAAAAGATCACTACACGATCTTGAGGCATATAGGAACTGCAAATTCTCTCACTTGCAATGTATATAGTGCCTTGTAAAAGAAAAAAAAAGAAAAAAAAGGAAATAAGAAATACACTATTTGTACTGTTATGTTATGTCTCAATGTTAAGTCTGATTTGACTTCTAAAGAATTTTTATTCCCTATACAAAAAGTGTACTTTTTTTCCATTCCTACCAAAATGCTTACTAGGAAATTAGTTAACAGGAATCAAAAAGAGGATTTTTATGTCATTATCACCAAGCTGTGAGCACTATTTCTCTTCTGCAGATATTTTAATCATGGAAACTTATTCTGCCACAATATCACCTGTTATATGTAACAGCACAACTTTTAACCTAAACGGATCACATCTGTGTAATGAAAGTCTGTCTTCTAGATTAGCTGATAAATCAGAACACCAACAATATGTTATTGGTCTTTTCTTATCATGTCTTTACACAATATTCCTTTTTCCCATTGGTTTTGTAGGAAACATTCTGATACTGGTTGTCAACATAAGCTTTCGGGAAAAAATGACTATTCCAGACCTGTACTTCATAAATCTCGCAGTCGCTGATCTCATTTTAGTTGCCGATTCGCTCATTGAGGTTTTTAATCTCGATGAAAAGTATTACGATATCACGATTATTTGTACCTTCATGTCTTTGTTCCTTCAGATCAACATGTATAGCAGTATTTTCTTTCTGACGTGGATGAGCTTTGACAGATACATAGCGCTGGCGAAAGTCATGAGGTCCAACATATTTCGCACTATGCAACACGCTAGATTAAGCTGCGGTCTCATATGGATGGCGTCTATTTCTGCAGCACTCGTTCCATTTACAGCCGTGCATTTACAGCACACCGGAGAGGTCTATTTTTGTTTTGCAGATGTAAAAGAAATCCAGTGGCTAGAAATAACCTTGGGGTTTATTATCCCCTTTGTGATCATCGGTCTTTGTTACTCGTTAATTGTTCGAGTTCTTATAAAAGCACACAAGCACAGGAGTCTTCGCCTGCGGCGACAAAAGGCTCTTCGAATGATTTTTGTTGTTGTCTTGGTTTTCTTTATCTGCTGGCTACCTGAAAACGTCTTCATTAGCGTTCAGCTTCTTCAAAAGAAAAGCGAGTCTGGCTCTTCAAGCAGCCCATCCTTCAGACATGATTATCCTTTAACAGGACACATTGTGAACCTCGCGGCTTTTTCCAATAGCTGTTTGAACCCCTTAATTTACAGTTTTCTAGGGGAAACCTTCCGAGACAAACTGCGACTGTATATCGAACAGAAAACTAAAATGTCAACCCTGCATCGCTTTTGTCAGGCTGCCTTAACGTCTGTCATTCCTGACAGTAACGAGCAATCAGAAGTCTGATTTAGTAGTAGTCGTATGAAACATGTAACTGTGAAGTTGTGTAAATAGTGAACAAACTGCTTGCTACTAACAGGAAAAAAAAAGTATATTTGTGTCTATATATATATATATTGTATTGCCCTACTGAGTATATTCAAAATGTTTTTATGACAAGACTTTAATGTAGAAGAATATGTTTTAGTCAGATTTATATTTAATTATGAATGGGATTATTAAAAGCTGAGCACTGAGGAGCTTTACTTTGTATTATACATGTAAGAATGACAAAATAGAAGAAAATTTTATCAAGTTAGGAAGACTCTAGATGTAACCTGATTATCAGAGATGCTACTTTATTGGTGTATATGAGGCCATTCCACTGAAATAATGAATCTGCTGTAACAGTGGGGAAAAATCATTACAACATATTGATGTGGATATGCAGAAAATATCGATTTCTTTCATCCAAATGTTAAGATAAATGACCTTGCTTAGAAGAACTACATAGTAGTATTGTCACTGTATTCTAGCATGTCTTCCACGATTAACTTTTTAAAAA
>WAAB01010544.1:0-14342 GCA_013389865.1 Piaya cayana | reverse complement strand
TCTCTTCCAATCTGATGATTCTGATTTGCCCTATATAACGGTTTTTAGACCTGAACACATTTGCAGCAGCAGGAGTTGAATGTACCACATGCATTAATACAGTAAAGAACAGAAGATAAAGAGATCACCAGGTGAATCCCTCCACAAGCGCTTTGCTCAGGCTACTCAGTTTTGAGATGATGGGTTGGTTTCCTCCAGCCTCACCTGAAAATCAACAAGCCTTCCCCTCACGCACCGGCTGAGGGTCTCCTGGGCCTGGTGAGGGAAGAACAAGTGGAAAGCAGCAGTGTGGTTGGCTGCAGGGGCCAGACAGCTGCTGGCCTCCTCTCCACCTCGGCTCCATCCCTCTATCCCCCACCAGCAGGTCTTATCTGATTTACTGACCTATTACCCATTTATATTAGGAGCTTCCTCAGGACGAAATTGAAGCCTGTGTCTCTGTGAAAGGCTATAAAGAAACCCACACACATTCAAGAATCATTACGGGGTGATATTTTACCCCGTTAGCCCATTAAACAACAGATGAAATACCAGGCTCCAGAAATCACAGCGGCAGCGTAGTTTCTAAGACACAGCCCTTAAAAGACCACATATCTTTTAGTCTCAGGAACCTCAGAAACTGTATATATATATTTTTATATTCCAGCAGCCATCATCTGCAGAAAAGATTTTATATCATCGCTCGGCAGTAGTAAATCTATTCTCAGTAAAGAATGGGTGTTCAGAGGCTACCGGTATCACTCACCGCAGCTTGCAAATGTTGGCGTTACAACTGTAATTCCTTCCGAGCGCAAGGATGAGTTATGCTTAGATTAAAAACTGAGACTCCAGAAAACTATAAAAAGTATTTGCCAAACTGGGTCTGCAGCTTGGATTTGTTCTCCATTTGTTGAGTTGTCCCTCAAGGTCCGTCTACGCCAAGGCAGCGCTTTACACCAAGGCAGAAATAATTTAACGCAGCCTAATTGTTTCATGGAAGCATCTTTAGGGTGACGCACAGTTTGTTTCCCAGGAGCCCCTGGAAAACAGCTCAGGATAAATTGAGCTGCGAGTGCCTCAGCCCATGTTTCTGTGATCCTTGACACCAAGGGCACCTCTGAGCACCTCAGGGGTCCCATAGGAAACAGAGAATTTGTGCAGCCTGGGTCAATAAAGAGCAATTTTGGCTGCAAGCAGCCCCAATTCTCAAAGTTAACTGCAATGTCTTCAAGAAACCGCAGAGCTCGGAAAACCACCCCAACCAAGCAAGCCTGGAAACTGGAAATATTTCCATGAGGCAGCACTGGTAGCATTCACAGACAATCCAAACCATAAACACATCGTGTTCTTCACCAAATTCCTGCTTGGAGGTCTGATGCTTTAGAGATGTTTTTAAGCTGCTGGGTTTGCACGGTACCTCCCAGGAATCCTTAAATACCTGCAGCAAGAATTTATTTAAAGAAGTTTCTATGCAATCGACCTTTCTGCGTTTCCTCTCTCTCTCTGCCTCCTGGAAACTTTTGTCTGCTCAGATCCGTTCCAGCAGTTATGTTTCGTGACTGACAATTATCTCGTAATGAAAAACAAGTCACAATTAATAAAGCTCAAAACTAATACCTGCTAAACTCATTTAATGATTTAATGAAGTAGGAGAGAGTCTTATGAAAAGATTCTAAAAGCAAGGGACTCGATTTCTAATTAGAGCCAACAATCATCCAAGAGAGCCTGCAGGCTCCCAAGATAAGAGAAGGGAAGGAAAAAGGGAAGGGGAGGAAAGGGAAGGGGAGGAAAGGGAAGGGGAGGAAAGGGAAGGGGAGGAAAGGGAAGGGGAAGAAAGGGAAGGGGAAGAAAGGGAAGGGGAAGAAAGGGAAGGGAAAGAAAAAATACACATGTAGACACTCCTTTTATTTTTTCCTTTCTATACCTCTGAAAGAAGATGCTGTCCTCTATGCTCTTCTTACCAAACCAGACTCTCCAGGTTGAAGAGAGTTTTCCACTGACTTTAAAGAGCTCAAAAGAAACACGTTGCCAGGGTTAAAAGCACATGTACTCGTGGCACCTGAAATGGGGAGATGGGAACCAAGCTCACGGCTCAGTAGCAGCACAGCGTGTTGGGAAATAAAAGCAGAAACCAAAAAAAGCACCTTCTGGCAAGGAAAGCAGACCTGCATTGATGGTGCTCTCTGCTCAGGGTGACCACAATGAGCTGCTTGGCTTTCAGCTATGCTGCTATTCAGAACACACACAGAGATGAAATGATGGAGATGAAACGGCCTCCAGTTGCACCAGAGGAGGTTTAGATTGGATATTAGGAAATATTTCTTTACTAAAAGAGCGGTGAAGCACTGGGAGAGGCTGCCCAGGGCCGTGGTGGAGGCTCCATCCTTCGAGGGGGTCAACAAGGGCATAAATGCAGCACTTTGGGACGTAGTTTAGCAGGTACGGTAGGGTTGGGCTGATGGTTGGACTGGATGAGCTCAGAGGGCTTTTCCAAAGCTAATTATTCCATGATTCTACGACCTGCTTGCAGCGTAGGCAGCATCGCCTCTTTGAGCCTCTATCCCCGCATGGGATGTATTCCCAGGCTGTGAATGGACAGGGCGCTGGGTTGAGGACAGATTCCCGTGAGCCGACAGGACCAAATAACATCCTACCAGCTGCTAACCCCGACAGCAGGAGCTGCAACGAGCAGGTATCGACTCGGCAGGAGCAGCAAACACGGGGGCTAGCGAGCTGAAGCAAATTATGTAGCCGCACAACCGAAAGACAACACAAGTTCAATTTACAATCGTAAATTTGATTCCTGAGCGATGACACACCTTTAAATGTTTTTGCACCCAGCCAGCTCTGCTAATAACTCCAGAACTAATTTAACGTTGTGCTACTCATTAATCACTATTATGAAAGAGAAATGTCGACTGCAGCAGGCACCCTACGGAGGAGTTTTCACGGTGCCAGGCTGTTAGTGAGAAGTCTGCCTCGCCACCCCAGACATCAAAACCATCCATAATCGTTACTGAAATAAAGCAGGACTGAAGGAAAACACCAAACAGCCGGGTTTCAAACAACAGGCAAGAAAAAGGATGTTGAGGGTGAGCATTTACCCTGTCATCGAAACACCCAGATTGCACAGAAATGACATCGCGCTTTGGTTTGGTTTATAAGGCATCTAGAATTTATAGGGGTGGAATAATTCCAGCAGCTCCAAAGGGCTTTGCCAGAAGCTGAGAACGGCAGGGAATGAAGCAGAAGGGGGACACAGAGCTCAAAGGCAATGGATGTGGATAAGTCAGATCCAGATCAGCATCAAGATTTCACACAGAAGCTCATCACACCTATAAGCACACTCCATCCAGGATACCCTTACTTCCATCCACAGTAGCAATCAGAGTATTTTTCTACTTATTTTCCCTGAAAATGCATGACTAAATAGTGCTAATGATTAGATTTTAACCTCTCCTTTCCAGGCCTGCCAGCTGGCCCCTCTCCTTGATGTCTTCGGCTCCAGCGAGAGCGACGGTTTCCAGCCAGGCTCCAGCAAGCCAGCCTAACGCCGTCCGCCCACAACACTCCCCTGTGACTCCAGAGCAGCCAAACCCAGAGTTATGTGTGAAACTCTCAACTGGTGGTAGTTTTTACAGCGAAAAAATCCTACAATTCATGCCTGGAAAATGTAAATGTAAACCCAGGAGGACCTACAGACAAATCGCAAGGGTTTACAATGGGTTAAACAATAAACACATACAAAATTGCGAAGAGTTGGATGAGATCTCACCTTCAGTTCTCAATATGGTCACAAAAGTCTTTTTTCTTTCGCTGCAAAAGGGTTTTGCAGCTTATTGTCCCTGTTAGCCATGACTTACGGAGCCTTTCCCACCCTCCCACTCTGGACGCAGCACCTGGACCTCACCAGGAGGCAACTTCTCCCTTGGTGATAGACACAGAGAGGACAGGGCTGATATTCTAACACTCATTTCTTCTCTCCTTACATTTTCTCCAGTGATCCCTTATTTTACGTTAACCTCTGGGGACACACGGATGCGGCGAAGAGGCTGCAAGGAACGGGAAACTCTCCAGGGAGCAGCTCTCAGCTGGGATCACGCTCTTCACTTGCTGCCAGATGAGCTCTCTGCCCATCAGAGCATTATATTTATTAGCCATCTGTATTATATATCTCATAAAACGAGAAATCATTTGACGCTCCTTCATTTTGAGGCTGCTAAAGGTCACCCTGCCTTGAGGGCTGAGAAAACCTTGCAAAGCGAGATAGAAACAGCGGGTACGGCGCAAGGTGCTGCCTGGCCCCTCCTGCCCACCCCCAGCCGCCTTCTCTCATTAAAAACAAATATAAAGAGAGATCTAAAAAGTTCACAACTCTTTTTTTATGACCAATAATGGGACTCGGAGCCCAGGGAAAAAAAAAAAGCTGGTAAGCTGCCTGTGCTCCTGCAGTTATTCCCAAGCCCAAGGAATGACAGTGCTGCTTACAGATCTGAGGGTATCAACCGGCGACTGAACCGAGCTGTAAATTGCTGGAAGTCCATTTACTTTGATGGCTCACGTCTGGCTCAGCGATGATTCACGCCGGCTCCCATCTTGTCAAGTCACATAGGATTTTGTATTTCACTTCTACTGGACCTACGGGACCTTCAAACACTTTAAAAAATAGAAACACTCCAGCGGTTTTGGTGGGTGCCACTTGCATTCAGCTCCTAGACACGTGCATCTCCGTGGAAAAGACAGCCTGTTCCCACCCATGCCAACCAAACGGGAATTGCTATGCCTAATCTTTCTTATTTATTATCATTATTTTCACACCCAGGACTCCCACAAGGGTTTGTCATCTAAGACAGAGCTGCCAAAACAGGGGTTTAACCTGTTTCAGTTTGTGGGCTCCAGAAATTTCATGGTGCAAGCTTGTAACTACATACAGAAAATTTACGTCTGTTAACAGTAAACCCTCGCTTCCAACTTATATTTTAGAGACCCCCTAGGAAAAAGCACAAAGGCCCCCAGGATGATCGACTGCAACTTAAAAATCCTGCTCTAACAGCACCCTGAGCTGTCTATGGGGACGCTGTCCCTGCATATTGCTCTTATGCACATAACCTTAATAGAAAATATTAGTTTCAGGATATAAAGCCCTGAACCCCATTGTTCTCTCTGATGCCAGATGTTCTCCAGAAGAAGATAACCACAAGCAAAGCTATTTTTTTCCAACCCCCCACGAAATTTCTTAACTGATTCAGAAGCTCAGCTCTGGTGAGTGGCAACATTAGATGCCTTGGACCTCTCAGGCTCCACAGGAGAAACAATCTCTCCCTGCTCAGACTACGACATCGATGACTCCTAAAAGGCTTTGCTGGGCTAAACCACATTCTCATTCCACACATGGGAGAAAAGAACCACCAAACCATACTTTGCTAGAGGTCCTGTGAAGCCAGAAGGAAACTGTGCTGCAGGTCTTGTTGCAACCAGGAGCACCTCCCACTCCTCTTGCCCAGAAAGGCAGGCAGGAATGTTTAAGGATCAGGAGCTCAACAAGGTTTGTGCCACAGATTCTAGGGAATAGAGCGAGTCAGTGCCTCACACCTCACCTGCAGAGATGAGCCTTCAAGAACCCTTCCACTGTGCTCCAAGCTGCCTGGACAGGGGTGTGTGTCAGCATTTAAAACTTCCCTGCTGCAAAATGTAGGTGTAATTTATCTAGTGTTTAACTTCACAGCTTCATAGAATTGCTGAACGAGGATGGATGTACTCCCTCAGTTAATGGTCTCGCTTAATCACAGTCTATACGGGCTCGAGTTGTTACAGGAGCATTTCTCGGGTGCCCAAACCCCCTAAAACAAAAGGAATTATAGAATGATTTGAGTTGGAAGGGACCTCCAAGCCCATCCAGTCCCACTCCTGCCACAGGCAGGGACACCTCCTACTGGATCAGGGGCTCCAAGCCCCATCCAACCTGGCCTTGAACCCCTCCAGGGATGGGGCAGCCACCACTGCTCTGGGCAACCTGGGCCTCACCACCCTCCACATAAAGAATTTCTTCCTAATGACTAAAAGCACTGCCCAGCTCTCCATCTTCTCTTCCACAGCTTTGCCCGAGGAGCCATAGGAAATATTTTAAGAAGTTATTCTCCTTCCATCTTTAATAAAATGCTCTCCCTCCCTCTACCCCCAAATCAGATTTAAATACACATCAATAAAGCACGCATCAGTCTTTCTGTCAAGAATTGCAGCCACGGCTCAGGTGAAGAACGCCGGCTCAGCCCCAAGGCTGTAGTTAGCCAGGCTTCATCTAACTATTATGTTCTCCGGGAAAAAAAACGGAATGAAATCTATCTCTGCTGACACAATCGAGCCTGGAATAGCCAAAACACCACAGCTGCTCTCTGACTATTTCAGATAATACCCTGCAATCACTGATAATATTGGGACCCGCCTGTCTCTTCCAGCGCTTCGCTACAATAATCAGCATGCCAAGAGGAACATCTCCCACCCTCCCAGCTGCGGAGGAACTGCTGAAGAATTAATTTTGGTGATTATTTTCTTGCTGCGATACTGTATTTTTGCATGAAAGGCACTACAAACAGAGACAGTTTGAAAGAAATGAAGAATTTAGCTACTGGAACATAACTATTTCTGAGGGCTGCTCTCAAACTCACTACGTCGACCTCTCAGGACAACAAGGTGGTCCAGCATGTGCTTACATTGAAGTTCATGGAATTATGAGCTTCAGAGTGACTCAAAGTGCTCTAAGCAAGGTGGACACTTAGGNCTCTGACACTGCCCAGTGACCCTTTCTGGGAAAATTTTTTTCCTCATGTCCAGCCTAAACCTCCCCTAGTGGAGCTTGAGGCCATTCCCTCTTGTCCTGTCCCTGTCACTTGGGAGAAGTGCCAAGTACAGAGGGAGACAAACCTCCCTGGACCTGCTGGTCACACCATTCCAGTTTAGAGGTTCCCCTCCAAGTATTTATCATGGAAACTAAAGGTTTACAATGAATACATCATCTTCTTTCCTTTCTCTCAGCCAGTTGCTGCAAAAGTATAAAAATGGTATAAGATATAGGGTTGTTATTCTCATGGTTGTGTTGTTTCTTATGCAAAACCACGCTCAAACTGAGCAAAAGGGGAACTACCATAGAATAATAGGAAAAAAAAACCTTATGAAATAATATTTACTGTCCTTCACTAGCAAAAGAGAAATTAAGAAAAGGAAAAGTGACCATTTCATATTTTAAAACAACTCGGTGAAAACTGATGCCATGATAACCGGACCTTCAGGATGAAATGTGCTTACATCAAGCATCTTTAGGACATCACTGATACCTACAGCAGTCCTGTCTGATTAACGATCTCTTCCCTAATGGCACGCAAAACTTCTTATCTGTGGAGCCTCCAGAGACATGCAGAAGCCTGATTTTTTATCGAGAACTACCATGCTGCAGCGTTTAGAGATGCCCCGCAGCACGGGACACACACAACAAAATAAAACTAGGAGGTTTAAAACGTCGTCTTTAGCTGTTAACCCCGGCAGCTTCCAGGGAACAATGCTAGACCACAACAAACAAGCATTCCCCTCAGCTCTTCTCTATCACACAAACACCAATGAGCTCACTGAATACACAACAGGAGATTATGATATTTAAGCCTTGAGAAGCCACAGACACCCTGTAATATGTTATCATAACCTACATAAAGCCATCAGCGCCGAGGTAAATTACGGATTAAGTGGTCACGCCTGCTTGTGTATCTTTAGCTAGTGGTTCTGATTGCAATAATGCAATCAGAGAGATCCTAATAATAGGAAGAAGGGGATTACTCCTGTGCAATTCTAGTCCTCAAAAAAGGCAACACAGAATCATTAGTGAGCATTGTCTATAGTCAGAGACACAATCTGGATGAGGTGCTGAGGGACATGGTTTAGAGACTGGGGGGAATAGTTCGACTCGATGATCCGGTGGGTCTCTTCCAACCTGGTGATTCTATGATCTCAAGATCTGCTTCTGCGAGCGGCTGGGGCTCCCTCTGGTGCGTTGCCTGCCTGGTGTCAGCTTCCCAGAGGTGCCAGGAGGTCATCTCCCCAGTAAGTTTCTCTGGTCCCATTTCTGGACAATTTTGCCTTGTTTTACGCTGCATGTTTTGGGGTTGCAAGCAACTTTGCCTGTCATTCCTCTGCATTCCCAGACACTGAGCCAACAGACTGGTTGCCCCCCAAAATATCGACCCCTAAATCCCTCCTATCCCACCAAGTCTGAAGCAATTTCAATCTTTTCCTCTCCTCTGCTAATTAAATTAATTTGCAAGCAGACGCAGCAGTCTCAAAGGAACGTCCTTTTAATTTCCCTTCCGCGTGTAGCAATTAGCCAGGGGTTGTTACTGCCTGAAACAATGAGAGCGCTGAATAGGTTGGTGTGTTAACTACAGCGAGGAAGTTGTAGGGATCTACTGGGCAAACCTGGAGTGTTGTCAGTCAGAGCTTGACAAAATAGGGATGGTTGGACTCGATGATCCAGTGGGTCTCTTCAAACCTGGTGATTCTACGATTCTATAAACAGCTTATTATCAGGTAGGGGATGCTTGGGGAAGCCCTACTCCCCCAGCACACGCTGATGGGATCATAGAATCATAGAATCACCAGGTTGGAAGAGATCCACCGGATCCTGCTTTCCTCACCTTTCTACTGCAAAGTGGATTTATTTGCGTTTTCCTTGCCCTCACAATGTGTCCGATCCCGATCCCACATTGCCCTGGGGAGATGAGCGTGAGCTTTTTCGCGTCCGTATGCAGAATTTCTGTGATGTAAGTAATTTTTGCATTGTCTGGGTTACTCAGTTTTTCATTTTAAAACCTACATCTATGGCCTTTCTAATGTCTTTAAAAAAAAAAAGTAGTCTTTATCGCTTGGCAGGGATATAAAAAGTTAATAACAGATTTATAATTTTATTAGCATTTATGCTGCAAATGCAAGAGAGTTCCCCAACCCAAGTTTAATGCATCTTTAAAGTCCTTTTTATTAGCTTGTTAATTCCCAGCAGGACTGGTTTATGGAAATGCGTATCACATTTTTTTTTTCTAGAGGAGAAACAGTGGTTTAGATCCAGGCGATGGAAACACGGCAAAGTTTATTGTTTTGTTTCTTTGAGTTTGTTTTTACAGGGGGGAGGAGGTAATTCTTCATTTTTACTTCCCCCAAAGTGACTGTTTTATCGTAGAATTGTGAGTTACTTGTGACAGAGAGAGGTGACAGCGCAAGGGGAGGAGAAGAGGGCACCCTGGGTCATCAGTGAAACATGGTGGGTTTTTCTGGTTTTCTTAGGTCTGTCTGTCAGAGCAGGTACATTTATCGTGATACATCATGGAATCAGGGAATGGTTTTGGTTGGAAGGGACCTCAAACCCATCCAGTCGCATCCCTTCCATGGGCAGGGACACCTCCCATGGGATCAGGGGCTCCAAGCCCCATCCAACCTGGCCTTAAATCACCTCCAGGGATTGTTAACAATACATTTTGCCTGGCCTCAACTTTCCCAGTCCCGAGGGATGGAGAATTTTACAAGAAATTTTATTTTCAACCTGAAAATTAGATCACTTTGTGGGAGGAGATGTGCACCTATTTCAACATATCTGAGTTGTAGGATCGTGCCCGTGTTATTTTCAAGGTTCAATCATAAAATGGACACCATGGTGTTAATTAAAGGTGTGTGATGGCTGCGGGAGCTCTCTCTGCTCATGTAGTCATCCACGTGGGAGCGACTGAAGTTGTGGCTATGGGTCTGTTTGGCACATCACAGGAGTTGACAGCAGACCTCTGCAGTAACACAGTCCTCAAACGTTTTTCATATCACTAATTGTGTAATTCCCAAGGTTTCCTCTGCGACAGAGAGTACAAAAAGGAGCTGTAGTAACAACTGTCATTACCCTCCTGGATCAATATGGTTTAGGAAACCCAAAACAACTTCGGTTGTTTAAAAAATAGGAAGCACCAGAGGGGGTTCCCACCTCCCCGCTGAAAGCAAATCACAGGATTGATCTGCCTGCTGCGTAACTGCAGAATTTGCAGAAAACAGGTGAACTGGCTGGGAATATAAATAGAGCTGCTCTGCGAGCTGGTTCCTGCCTTGTTCCTGGGCAGCTCGCGATGGATCCGCTGGAAATGGGACAGCCGCTTCCTTTAGGCGAGTAGGAAAGGAGTTAATGCCAGCCACTGGGTGCCTCTCCCAGAACAATTTTGTATTTCTCTTTCTATTGATGTTTTCTTTTCACCTCACCTGCTATCAGAGCAATACGGTTTCTCAGGTGAGTCACAAGCCAATTTCAAGAAATCCACTCATGAACACAAAGAGAGCAACCCCCTAGCTGAAATGACACNCCTCCAGGGAAGGTGAATCAACCCCCTCCCTGGGCAGCCTCTAACAGTGCCCAATGATCCTTTCTGTGAAAAAATTTTTAACTTATGTTGAGCCTGAACCTCCCCTGGTGGAGCTTGAGGCCATTCCCTCTTGTCCTGTCCCCTGTCACTTGGGAGAAGAGCCCAGCTCCCTCCTCTCCACAACCTCCTTTCAGGCAGTTGTAGAGAGCAATGAGGTCTCCCCTCAGCCTCCTCTTCTCCAGGATAAACACCCCCAGCGGTCTCAGTCACTGCTTGTAAGTCTTGTTCTCCAGAACAAGTCCAATAGTAAAAAAATGTGAGGTGGGGAAGATCACAAGCCCACATTTCTGGCATTAAAAGACCTCATAATCACCTTTGGTAGTGCAGGTAGCACAGCGAGAGGCAGGTTATGAAACTCAAGACAGATGCAGATCAGACAACAAATAAACCTCCTCCCTGCTGCGTGAGAGGTAGTTTTGGTTCCAATCATACTAAAAATCTCTCTTTTAGCTAATGCCCGAGTTTTTGATACTGAGCTCACAGCTCCTCATCACCTTGTGCAGAGTCTCACAGCCCACTGCAAGCTCACAATTTCACTTTCTCCCACCCCACGCTGCCGGTAAAAAGCATTTCAGAATAATTTTTTAGATGAGTGAAATGCCTATTTAGGCATAAGAATAGAGAGTTGTGTTTTTTATAAGAAATCCTTATTAGCAGAGAGGCACCTGAGATCTCGTCAGCGCTGAGAGCCGTGCGATTTTGAAGACTCAGCTCTTGTTAAAGCGAATTAATGGGCGCTGAGTAGCTGTTCAGCCTGAACTCAGTACTGCGCGCTGAGGTTTTCAGCTCTGCTCAGTAGTAAAAATAGAGGAGCCTTTAACGGACTGGCTGAAACAGCAGGAAAAAGTGGAAAACCAGTTGATAAGTGAAGGCACAAACCAAAAGGTCCCTGTCGGTTTGGTCTATATTGGTTCTCTTGAAACGCAATCTCCTCCCAGAAGTACTTCGCTCGCAGCCCTCAGCCGTAACAATTTGCTTAAAATTCTGCATTAGAAATAGCACTTCCATTAATTTATTGGGAAAAGAAGTTCAAGTGGGTTATTTTATTTCCCCTCCTGATGTCACTTGAACCAAGACCCAACCATCAGATGCTTCAGTCACTCCCCCGGGTATCTATCTCCACATAAGCCCATCAGGTACACGCAGGTTAAAATCAAGCCCTGCCCAAAGCCAAATTATTTTTCATTAGCTTCACGAAGCCTGTTTTTTTGCCCCAGCCCCTCACAGACACAACAGGTACTGTTTCACCGCAGATCGTGAGCCACGCAGGGCACGTTGCCACGGAAACACAAAACCAACCAACCAGGCAATAAGCGCTCACACGGTTACAACTCCCCCGGTCCCTCAGTCCTTCCCTCACCCTCCTCTCCTTCATAAAACAGGAGGAAAACAGGTTGCTACTGCGATTCAGCAAAGGACGGATACCTGGAGCTGCTCCTCTCACTTCTCTGCTCTTCAGAGAGTCCCTAGACTTGCTTTGAGAGCAAAAGCAGCACCAAAGGACTTCATGGAACATACTCCATCCACCCTGATGCACTTCAGCCTTTCCTAGATGATAGGAATGGTTGGACTCGATGATCCGGCGGGTCTCTTCCAACCTGGCTATCCTATGATTCAATGTTTGCAAAGCATGAGGCTCCGCGACCTCCTCTTACCATCCAACACCTGGATGGCTTCATACCATGTCCCATCAGGGAATGTTTCTCCAGGTTTTAGATTCTTATTCAATGAAGGGACAAGTATTTAAGTTCTCAAGTCTTCCTCAAATTCTGCGTATATAGTATCACTCTTAGAACAGACACCTATCCTTACAAGGCTGACAAAAATAGAGGCATGTTTAGATTAGACAATAGGAAGAAATTCTTCATGAGAAGGGTGGGGAGGCCCTGGCCCAGGTTGCCCAGAGCAGGGGTGGCTGCCCCATCCCTGGAGGGGTTCAAGGCCAGGTTGGATGGGGCTGGGAGCCCCTGATCCAGAGGGAGGTNCCCCTGAAAGGCCTCATTTTCTCATTGCTTTTGTATCCCAGGACTAGTGAACGCACCAGATCAATAAATGGTGTAATGCTTGATTGCTGTTCGCCTTTAAAGCTTGCACTTCATTTTCTGATGATCTGCAAAAACCTGCAGGGATGCTTACTAAGCATTTTTTCCGAGCTTGCTGACAGTTAACCAAGACCAGAGAATACTTAGTGCTCTGTATTATATGTTTCCAAGCCCAACAAATGGAAAGAAGACACCCAAGGAGATCTTTTAATATACCTGAACAGCACATACTGCATCCCATTGCCCCAACAAAGCCATGGAGAAGCGCTGCAGACATCGCAAAGAACATGCTGCCACAATCCTAAGGTCTCCAGGCCAGCTACCTAAGCCTTTTTTTAATAAACGCTGATTATCATCGGAGAAAAGATGTTATTTGATGACAGATATTATATTTTTATTTCCCCAGGTGTGTGGATTTAATCAGCTGTCACCCACAGACTTCATTAGATAAGGCAGGCAAACCTCCATCATGCACTTCACCATCAGTGAGGCTTGTGAAGAGTCTGGAGCACGAGTCTTACGAGGAGCAGCTGAGGGAGCTGGGGTTGTTTAGCCTGGAAAAAAAGGAGGCTGAGGGGAGACCTCATGGCTCTCTGCAGCTCCCTGAGGTTGTACTAAGGTGGGTGTTAGCCTCTTCTCCCAAGTAACAAGTGATGGGACCAGAGAAAATGGCCTCAAGCTGCACCAGAGGAGGGTTAGATTGGATATTAGGGAAAATGTCTTTACTGAAAGAGTGGTGAAGCACCGGCTGAGGCTGCCCAGGGAAGGGGTGGGGTCTCCATCCCTGGAGGGGTTCAAAATGCATGTAGAGGTGGCACTTTGGGACATGGTTTAGCAGGCACTGTGGCGCTGGGCTGGATGATCTTAGAGAGATCTCATGGTTGGACTCAATGATCCGGTGGGTCTCTTCCAGCCTGGTGATTCTATGATCTTCACTAATCTCAACAATCCTATGATTCTACGTTGCAACCCTGCTTTTGCAACCCAGAGCTTATGTAGCACACAAAGGCTTGTCCAGGATTGCTAAACCCAGGTCAGTTTTGCATCTGGGCCAGGGTAGAGTTACAGCAGACACAGCTTCAGAAGCAGCCTAAAAAGGTTGCCCAAACCTTCCCTGGGAGCTTTCCTGCCTCCAGACTTGCCGCTTGCTCCATCTGTCTGCCCAGCGTCTGGTCGAAGATTAATTTCCCCGGCGCACCTCGCCAACTCCACCTCAGTTACCACAAAAACTTAGCCAAAAAATTCCGAAGAAAACCAGATTAACAGGAACAAATAAGAGCGCAGACGACATAGGAACTATAAATCATGGCAAAGCTCTTTGCAATCACACAGTCCTCATCGTTCCATCATCCCGGCTACGAGACGGTCCTTGCTTTCCGATATGCTGCGGGCCTTGCCTTTGGTGTCCTAGCCAGGTTATTTTGGCAGGCCTGGGTCTGGAGAGATGCCAAAGCATCAGTCAGCCTTGAGATCAAGGCAGAACGATATTTGTTTTTCTGCCATGTAGTACCAGCTTAAAGGAAGAGAAAAAAAAAAACCCAACATCCCACAGACATAATTTCTGCCTTATTCTAATCATACAGAAAGAGCAAAACTTCCCCACAGATCTCACATGAGACCTCTCAGGTTATTAAGCACTTGGCCTTCTGCTTTGCTTCTTTAAACTTCTTTTTTTTTCCGCCCTGTGAAAACAACATCACCTCTGTCAACAGACTTGGGCCAAAAGGAACAAACTGCAAAATCCTTGCTGGGTTGTTTTTCTTTAAGAAAAAGCATTTTTTTCAGATATTAGCTTGTGAAGTTGGACACCCAGAGTCCCGATAAACTCAAAAACCAGGGATCAAACATGAAGGTACGCTACGTCCCAAGGAAAAAACACTCTTCCCTT